>VMDR010020730.1:0-17349 GCA_007922815.1 Macrotus californicus | reverse complement strand
AAAGGACATCATTGCGACCATTGGCAAAATTTGAATAAAGACTTGAAGATTAGATAATGGTATTGTGTCAATATTTAACTTTCTCATGATCATTGTGCCATTGTTATATGAGTGACTAACCCTCTTCTTAGGAAATACACACTGAACTATTACAGGGTAAAGAGACACTGTGTCTCAAACTTACTCTCAAATGGTTCAAACAAAGCACTCATACAATCATTGTATGCATAATATGGATATGTGTGGCTTTAGCCTATGTTCATTATGCAGTAAATACATATATATGTATATAAAGAGAGAGAATTATCAATCTATATATATATTAGTGTGCATATATATATATATACACACACATAGAGAGAATATTAAAGCACATGAAGCAACATGTTAAAAACTGGTGAATTTGGGTAAAGGATATACTTTGTACTATTGTATTATTATTGCAATTTTTCTGTTTGAAACTATCACACAATTGTAAGGTTTTTTTTAATGAAAAGAGAATAGCCACAGAATGTTCTTTTCCTAAGCAATAGTGGATAAGGTATATTTGTGATGTGGCAAAGCACATAACTACAAAATAAGGTCATTCACAGCACAAGCATAGTCATCTTTAAAGCATGATGCCTAGTGAAAACCACTTCCTTTCATGCACAGACTTGGCTAAATCCTTTTTAAAACATTTCTGAAGCACTAGAGTTTATTATTCACACCACAGAGTTCTCATGTGGTAGCAATGTTATGCACACCATCTTCAACACACGCCTAGACCTCAAAAAGCCCTTCCCCCATCCTCTGAAAACATCAGAACATACCAGAGCATAGCCATTACCAGCTGGAGTCACACACTCTGTTTTCTCTGACAAGGGGAGTGCTATTATAATCCACCAGGCCTGTGTGAATGTGTGGCCAACATTAGCTCTGATTTTTATTGTGGAGCTGGATAGAAAAGAACATTTGTTCCTTTCCATTGCTGAGTGTTTTCACGGTGACATTTCTCATCTGTGACTTTGGGGTGGGGTGTGTATGTGTGTGTTTACTGCTTTCTTTTCCCTCAAAGAGATCATTCAGTGACCTTGAAATCTTCACTGGCATTTTGCTGGCAGGAAGGGAAACTCGCTCTTCTCATTTGCAAAATGAATAACAATTTGATCATCCTTAAACTTCTAAAAGGTTAATTATACTCTCTCTCCATGAGTACTGAATAAAAACCCGTTTTATCTCGGCCCAAATGAAACCCACAGGGCTCTCCCTCCCTCTGATTCTGCCAGGAGACCCAGTCCTTCCGGCTGTCAATTAACCACTATCAACTCCTAGATCTGTATGAGCTGCAGTAGATTTTCTCATCCCAAAACTACGACAGTCCTCATTTGCTGGAGCTGTGTGGAGACTTTAAAAATGTCTCAGCAGGAAAGTGTTATCTGGCTGTGGGCATGATGGAAAGAAGAGGGATGAAAGAGGAATGAGCTAGAGAGAAAAAAAAAGAAAAAAGGTGTTGGATTGCTGAGATTTCAGTTCACTTCAAAGATTTACACAAAAACAAAACTATAAAACAGAAGTGCATACACCAAGTTAATAAAAATAACCACCATTAAAATTAAAAGCACATTTAAGGTGTTTAGGCTCTACTGCTCCCAAAAGCACTAGACCCTTGCTGGTCTACCAGTTGTCAAAGAGGCACATGTCCCTCTACTTGACGATAAAATGTCTATGGGTCAACACTTATGGGTGGGGTCGTTGGCCAACCTTGTTCAGAAAGGTTCAACATCTACCATTCCCCCATGAAAAAATTCTAAGCTACTACTATTTCTTGACCATGAACAGTCTCTTTTAGTTATAAGCCAGAAACCATATCTTAAAAAGAAAGTCTAAGAGATTTACATTTTTATTTTATTACAAGAAAACCTTGTTTTTCAAAGGAAGGTACTGGTGGAAAATCAGGGGAGGTGGGGCAGGAAATCCCTGCCTTCTGCCTGATACTCATGGCTCCTTATTTTCATAACTGAAACCTTGTAACTGAACAATTTTATGTAAGCAAACCAAACATTATGATATGTAAAAACGAAAACAGAAAAAAAAGATGGAACAAGCACCACACATTTTTTCTAAAGGAAACGTGTTACTATAGACAACAGTTCAGATGTTTTAACAGTAATGTGATTACCAGTTGCCATTCAGGGCCTGATCTCTTGACGGGACTGAAGTGGGTTACTGTATAGGGTAAAGAAGGCCTCTGTGTAGTGTCGCCCCACGTTCACGCTGCAGCAGAGTAAATACTGGTAGGGACAAGGCACCATGTCTTTTACTAATACAGCAACCTCTCTGTAGAAAGATCGAGTTCAGACTACAACTGTCTGATGATTTCATGAAAACCCAAATTATTTTCAGCAAGAAGCACTCATGCAAAGTTTATAGTTTTTTGTTGTCCTTCTTCCTGGTTTTTTTTTGTAGTAAAATATACATGACATAAGTTTGCCATTTTAACCATTTTCAAGTATACAGTTCAGTGGCATTGAGTGCATTCATAATGTTATACAACCATCACCACTGTCCATCTCCAGAATTTCTCATCATCATAAACAGAAACTACATCCATTAAATACCTCTCCATTCCCTTCTTCCCGCCATGCTGAGGTCTGAATGTTTGTGTTCCCTCATAATTCACAAGTTGAAACCCTAATGCCCAGTACAATGGTTTTAGGAGGTGGGGCCTTTGGAAGGTGCTTCGGTCATGACGGGGGAGCCCTGGTGCCTACGGGAGGCAACTGATCAATGTTTCTCTCTTCCATCAATGTCTCTCTCTGTCTCTGTCCCTGTCTCTCTCCTCTCTCTTCTCCCTCTCCCCCACCTTACCTTCCTCTTGCTCTAAAATCAATAAATATGTCCTTGGGTGAGGATTTGAAAAGATAGAGTGAGAGAGACCTCACTGAGATCCCTATCCTCTTCTGCCATATGTGGTTACAAATGAGAAGTCTATGACCCAGAAGAGAAGAGGGCCCTCACCCTATCATGCCATCACCCTGATCTTAGATTTCTAGACTGAAGACCTGTGAAAAATAAGTTTCTGTGGTTTGCAAAGCTACCCAGGCTGTGGTGCTTTATTATAGCAATCTGAACAGACTAAGGCACCCCAAACTCTGATAACCTCTGTTCTACTTTCCACTTGCCTTTCTGAACATCCACATGGGATCATACAGTATTTGTCCTTTGTGCCTGCTTATCTCACTTAGCATAATGTGGTCAAGGTTATCCATATTGTCTAGTACATGTCAGAATTTCATTTATTTTTTAAGGCTGAATAATATTCCATTGTCTGCATATACCACATTTTGTTTATCCATTTATCTGTCAATGGACATCCGGGTTGTTACTCTACCTTTTCTGAATAATGCTGCTGAGAACATTGGTGTACAATTATCTGTGTGAGCCTGTACTTTCAGTTCTTTTGGTTACGTGACTAGAAGTGGAGTTGCAGAGTATATAGTTTTTTATAAGTGAGGGTTGTGTTACCCAGGCCATTATGTATGAGATAAGAAATGGAACTAAAATTTTACATAGCAAAAATAATGGGCGTTAGTTGCTTGGGTTCCACTTCAAGATCTTTTCTGTGGTCTTCTTTCAATTCTTTAATATTTGCAGGAAGACTTTGAAACTGCAGAAAATAGAAGTAGAAATTAGAAATTTCTTTTAGCAAAAATACAGAGTTTAAGGCCAGACCAACGCATCAACGTGGGTAATGACTGTTCCTCTGAGTATTAGCATAAGAAGCTTACATTTCTTAATAGTGGTCGTATGGGAGGGACGGCTGACCAGAGTTCCATCTCCAGCTGCCCATGTGTCTCCTCTCTCCCTGCAGTACAGGGAGTGTTTTCTACTGCCCATCCCTAGTGTCCTTGGACAAACTGCTCCTCTCTCTTCTTTCTCTTTTCCCTCCCGCCCAATGTGCCCTTCATGAACCAGATAACCTCAGTGTTCTGCTCCCAGCTAATACTAGTTTTTCTAGGAATAGACCCATGATCCAAGGAGGGTCAATCCAGACTACAAAATTGATGAGTAGCCTATAATACAGGTTTTTCACTGAAAACACGAGCTGAACTAGTAGAGCTCCTCTCTTAGGAAGTGAGAATTAGGAAACAGACTGAATCACATATCAACTAAAGCAGAGGACAAAGATTGTGCTAAGAATGCTTTGAGACGGTCGTGAAGGGAACATTGTAAGTCCAATCATTTGTAGGCTGAAGTTCAGAGAGAAAGTCAGATATTAGAAAAAAATGGGTCAGAGACACAGAAAGAAGAAATATTATATAAGAAAATAAATATTTTAATATATAGTCCATGAGGGTGATAACAGAGTTGTTTTTGAGATCTGCCTTTGAGCCTAAGGCTTGCTGTTTCAAGGGCTCCCCAGGTGTTTCCCTACCAATGACCCCTCTTGTTGAGTTAACTGCAGTGGGTCTCCATTCCTTGCAGTTTAAGAAGTCTGACTGAAACTTTCTCTTCTGTTACTTTTTTTCTATGTCCACCTCCTTCCAATGTCTCTCTATATTCTTCTAAGCCCCTTTACTCTTTCCTCTTTTTCTTCTCCCCATTTATGTGTCAGGCATTCTGCTAGGGTCTGTCCCGATACAATACTAGAAAACCGAAGACAAATGATATAGTGTGGTTTTTTAATAGTAACTTTGTTGAGATATAATTCACATAAAATTCTCTAATTCACATAAAATTCAATATTTTCAAATGTAAAAATGAGTGGTTTTTAGTATTGTCACGGAGTTGTGTCATCATCCCATCTAATTTTAGAACACTTTCATCACCCCCAAAAGAAATCCCATCCTCATCAACAGTTTCCCCTCCCCCATTTCCTCTACCCCATAGTCCTAATCTACCAAGCTACTTCCTGTCTCTCGGATTTGCCTATTCCGGACATTTCATATAAATACAGTATGTACATAATACAACAAATGCGATATATGACTACCCTCTTTCATGTAGCATAATTTTTCGAGATTCATCCATGTTACTATATATATTTATGTGTGTATATATATGTATTTATATATATCAGTGTTTCATATATATGTAAAGATACATATATATCAGTATTTCATTTCATTTTATCTTCAAGTAATATTCTGCTGTATGGATGTATCATGTTTTATTTATTTATTCATCAATTGATGGACATTTGGATCATGTCTGGGATTTGGCTATAATGAGGAACGCTGCTCTGAAGGCTGTGTACAGGGAACGGCGTGGGGCTGTTTTCAGTTCTCTTGGGCGTCTGTCTAGGGGTGTGATCGCTGGGTCTGCAAGTCATGGCTGTGCGTTCAGTGGTTTTTTTGCTCCCTGTCCCTTTCCGTGACGCTGTAAGGCCTTCATCCTGTCACTCTCTGTTCTCCTTCATATTTTCTTTGCGTGTTGCACCTTTCCATTCTTCTCTGGTCCTCACTTTTACTTTTACCAATTATTTAAGTTCATTTTTTTAGAAAAATCATCCTTAAATTGCTTTACTGTATTCCCTCTTTCCTTTCTTCCTTCTCTCTCCCCATCTCTGATAATGCTTGAATGAAGCATGCTGAATTCACCTACAGCAAAGTCAGGCTCGTGTGAAATATAATCCCTGGGAGTAGTTTTACAGACAAAGAACTTCAGAAACAGAGACAGAAGGACAAGGGTGCCTAGACAAGTGATTATAAAAGCTTATATTTAAATGACCATTGTGGTCATAGTTTTATTCATGTATTTGTCACGTCAGACCAAAAAAACCTGATGTTGACCTGCAGTCTCTTCCATCCGTCCATCCGAACTGCAAATAGAATGTGACTCCCAGATAATTGCTGCAGTGCTGCTGTAGGGGATGTCACCCTCAGCAGCACTAGCCCTTTGCCTCGGGCACCATATGGACAGTGACAGGCGAATCGCCCTGATGAGATGAAGAACTCTAAGTAGATTGAGGGAGGCCTTTGACTTGTCCCAGCCCCACTGCTTCCCAGTAGAACATGCCTGTATCTTATTCTCATTGTAAACTCAAGGCTAAAGCTGAGAAGCACCAATTTTGCTCAGGGAGACAATTCAGTATTTTCCAAGTTTTTGACAGCTGACCAATTAAAAACCAGATGACACCGTTAACAAGCTCCAAATACGCCAGGATGTAGAGCAATAGAAGGCACCAAAGCACCTACTACTATACACGGCCATTCTCAGTGTGAGCTTGATAATTACAATGATGAAGATGATGCTGATGACCGCAGGGATGCTGGGCAGGATTCAAATCATTAACTGGAAGGCAGGAAATTCTGTTTCTTACCAATATTTCCAGGGAGCCTTCCCTTTACTCTATTTTAGTACTTTTGTCTTCAAAATTCAGAAATTTTATTTGATTCCAATTAATGATTTGAATCTTGCCCAATATTCCTAAAAGTTCACATCAGCATCTTTACCAACATTATTATGATTGAATGTTTCTCACACTCATACTGCACACAGTCATATGTTAGATGAAGAATGGGGCAGGTTTCACGTGTAGCTTTAAAAGCATAGATTCATGAATTTTTAGTCAAACCACATCATTTAGACCATGTCTTTTTGGAGCCTTTTGGTCTATGAATGGGGATGTTGGGTATGTTTCAAAAGGAAAACCACACAAACTCATCCTCCTAAAACTAAGAGTACCATGTTGTAAAAGCCACTGGCAATTTTTCAGGACCAAGAATGACAGAGGCCTGAGCCTAAAATTGATTGGCATTGCCCTTTACTTATTATTCTGATAAATATTCAGTGTGTCAGGCAGTAGGACCTTTGCAAATACAGTACATGTGAAGTGTAAGAGTTTTTATTTTAATGTTTGTGCTCTTAATTAGCCAATATACCAAATCCTTTTCCAAATAAAGGGCTGGATCCAACCTCAGTAGGACGATGGATCAGTTGATCAGTGAGTGCCTCCTTTTCTTTGTGATCAGACTTCAGGGAGAAAGGTCGGAAATGAATACAGGGACGGCTGGACTTCAGAACTGAGTTGCTATAAAAAGCGCACCTTAGAGAAGTTTCAGAGAGCACAGCATGATGCAAATTGCTACCACACGCATCACTTACCAGAACCACACCACTCTCCACGGAGGTGGCAGCAGTGACATCACCAACAGTGTGATCTGAACCATCCTCAGGAAAACATAGTTGATGGATCAACGACGGGGGTTAGCCAGTGACACCCAGACACCCAGCAATACACACCCCATGAGAGCGACCATCAGACAGTTACAGGGGTTCTCAGTTTCATTTCTCAAATTTGATAGCTAGCCCACATAAAAAAAATTATAAGAGAAACTTGGGACATTTTGAGTCAATGATGGGAAGTGGCACTGTTCTTAACAAAAACTGACATTTTGCTCTTAGCAGGTAAGAAATCACCAGAAATGAAAACTTTAGCATCTGTGTAATTAGCTAATGATTCTAGTCACCGATTTTGACGTGTGGGTTTCTTCCCCACACCAAGGAATTCTCGTACGCCAGCTGGGCATCCTATGATTCAACTTAATTCTAACACTATCTACCTGCAGATAGCACAGGTTAAGGGCTCAGTCCTGCAAGACTACCTCCATCACCATTTCAGCTGTCAGTCACAAGTCCAGCTTGTCACTTGTGCTTCTGACCAATAGGCTACAGATAGGAGGTTCCAGTGACCCCTCCCCAGGTTCGATGAATTGCTGGAGCAGTTCAGAGAATCCTTTTACTTACTAGATTACAAGTTTATCATCAAAGAATAAAATTCAGCAACAGCCAAGTTGAAGAGAGGCACAGGGCAAAGTCTGGGGAAAAGGCCCGGAGCTTCCATACCCTCTCTGGATGTGCCACTCTCCCTGAATCTCCATGTGTTCACCAACCGGGAAGTTCTTCGAACCTTGTCTATTTGGAGGCTTTGTTACATAGGCATGGTTGTTTAAATCACTGGCCACTGGTGAGTGAACTCAATTTATGGCCCCTTTCCCTCCCCTGAAGTCTGTGGTTTATTTGCTTATTATGCTTTTCCCCACTAATGTGCAAACTCATGAAAACAAGGAGTTAACAGGGCTAACACTATGAGGAAAAGCCAAGCAGAGGGAATAGCCTGTGAGAAATCCCAAGACAGCAGAGAGCTTGATGTGCTGAGCAATTGACAGCAGTGTGGTTTTAGGATTTATCTGGAACCACAGATGCCTCCAACTCTGAAAACTGAAGCAAGGGGTTGGACAGAAGAGTGAAAGCACCATTAGAAGAAAGAGTCCTAGTGTGCAAAATAGCCCAGATATGCACAGGAAGGGGAGGGGACTGGGAAGAAGGGACAAGCCTACTTTCACCGCTCCACGAGGTATACAAGGAGTCATGCTTTAAGAAACATATTCTCATTAAGTTTCATGGATTATTGTTTGTTTTTCATTTTCTTGATAAGATGAAATAAAAAACATTTGCCTCCTCAAAATTCAGTTAGAGAAAATTGGTCAGGAGAGAAGTACAGTTGATTTAGTGTGAAGCAGCAAAGTCTACCTGCTCACTGCCCTTCACAATGTGCTATAGTGCCAGGTACTGGTCAAGCTCAAATGTTGTGGTTTATAATAAAAGTTAACAAAAACACGACACAAGTGAGTTATAATCCTTTTACTTAACATGTTAGACTCTGGGTGCACTGTTCATTGGACCAGTACTGAGTGTCTCAGTTACACTGGAGAAACTCCCCCTGCCCCCCAAACAGTACATGCTTATCTCAAACATTTTAACATTTGTTTTCATGGTATAGAGCTGAGGTCAGGGACCTCAACACTGGCTCACTTACTTAAATCACAGCCAAATGCATCACTGATTTTTCTGCAGGAGAAACTTCAACACAATTATGAAGCACTCTGAAGGCAAACTACTTTGAGATTTCTAGCATCCCCTTCCCACCATAAGCACCGTTGTCTCGTCTACACCTAATCAATCGTATGTTCTTTTCCACTTAGTTTTCATGGAAATAACAAGTTTCTTCTCAACCTCCCATTTTATTGATTCACATAAAGTTTAATTAAGTTTTATAATTACAATAGCAAGTACAACTTACGTAAACAGGTCAAGGAACAAATGTCACCCGCTTCGTGAGGCGCACAACTGGTGGGAGAAGGAGGGTACAGGCTGTGTTGTAACTAGCATTTGCCTGAAATTAGCCAGGTTCTCCGTGGCTGCCCCTCTTGACATTAGCGCCCAAGTATCAGGTGCGTGCTGCACTCTCCTCCGGGGCACAGGGGTGCCGTTAACGTTCTCTCTTACATTTCAGTCAATTCATCACATATGTTTGGGATCCACTTGTGCAGAGGTGTACAATAGATTCAGCAGGAAGAACTAAAAAATAAGTAGAAGAGGAGGGAAAAAAAGACTATTGACCTTAAGAAGCCTCTAAAATTATTGTACAAATCATTTCACCATAGTCATTAGCTGACATTCCTTGACTGTGTGCTTGGCTGTAGGCATTATGCAAAATACTTTGCAGATGTTGTCTCGCGTGATCCCCACAGCACCTCTTTGAGGTAGGCATAAACATCATCGACCCTGGTCTACAGAGAGGCTGAGAGAGCCCGTCCACAGTGGCAAAGCCATCGTTTGGCTGTGAGTTCAGTTGTTGCCACTTGGCTTCATTGGCCTTTACTGTTAACAACCATCGGAACCCTCAGGTCAGTCTCCTGCTCTTGCACTCCAATAAACCATTCTCCTTATTTTTTTACTATTAGCATGGTTTCCTAAATCATGTTCTCCACCAGAAGCTACCACTAAAATGAGTAAAATGTAAAAACTATGGAGTTTGTCAAGGATTCACTGAGTAAATTCAGCCTTGCACTAGAACCTCAAACACTGAATCATTCTCAGGCCTCACAATTTTAGGGGTCTGACCACCCAACAGAGCCACGGCATGACCAGTGGATATTCTGCCCGGAAGTCACAAGGAATGTACTTCTTCCCCATCTAATAGTGGAACCCAAATTGTATTGCATTATGCTTATCTTAATAGGGCATCTTTTCCCAATTATTCTAGAGATCTGGGTAGAGTAACAAAAAAAGAGACTAGACAAAAAAATATCAAATGGTGATTGTGACCTTCTCCTAAGACATGATTAATTTAATACCCAGGATTTTTTAACAATGACAAATATCCCCTGGTTCATTTATAGTTTTATAATAGATAAATAATATTCATTGTAAATAATTCCAACAATATAGAAAAGTGTAAGAGATAAAATAAAAGCATTAACATCCCCCACCCACCAACAACCACCATTAACATGAACTTATATTAATATCTACATATATAAACAAAGTCTTGGTAATGTATTGAATTCTATCTCTGTAAATAATTAACCTACTCAGATTTTCACCTGCGCAAAGGAGCAAGAGGCACCCAGATCTGACATTAGCCAGCATCTCCAGATGGTCTTCCGGGACTCCCTTCCCCAAATGCACTTGTAAAGTAGACCACCAAATACAAAGGAGGTCCTGCTGCAAACGTCTTGGCATCGAGACATAGCCTGCCTTACACTTTTCTCTTGTGTGTGTGAGTGTGTGTGTGTGTGTGTGTGTGTGTGTGTGTGGTCCCTAAACAAAACGGTCTGCCTCTGTTTTTACCCCCGCCACAGAATTGATAAGTGGTTAATTAAATTGAATTCCATTGATTCATTGCAGTGAACTGAATTGAGTTGAATTAAAGGGAGACATGTGGGAATTGTTGAGCAGTTGTTAAAACATATCTGTACTCTCGAGGCAATGTGGTGCCTTCGTCTCATGGACATAGCAATAAAATAAAAAGACTTACAGTGTTTTAAAGTAGCAGCATCTCCTAAAGTCCCATCCCAGTGAACAGTGGACTATTGTATCCAAAAGTCCAAAAATAAATAAATGACACCACTGCAATTACCACGGCAGTTCAATGAATCAGAGAAAAAGATATTTTTCTTTATTTTCTTGATAGGTATATGTATTATCTTTTTTCTAAGAATTATCACTTCTTTATACTTTAATCTACTTTTGAAATTCTCTGTCTTCTAAGAACAGAAGAACAACAGCTAATAAATACAGGGTGGGGCAAAGGTAGGTTTACAGTTGTTTGTGTGGAAAAAAATGCAATAATTAACAAATAATAACACAAGAATAAAACTGTGTTTCTCATGCTCACAACTGTAAACCTACCTTTGCCCTACCCTGTGTGTTAAACACCGTAACCTACTCTTAGGAGAAGTGGGGAAATCTGGAGTGAAATAGCTCGACTGTTAATCCTATTGCAGCTTCTCAGCAATGGGCCTCTGGGGGGCCACCGGGTAAACAGATGCTCTGCAATTCTGGCTCTTTGGGGGAGCAGGAAGAGGGTGTCATCACTCCCTCTGAAATAGAAGGACCTCCTGTGCCCAATAATCGCCACTAATATTCCCTAAGATGGCATGCTTTATCTAACCAGGGGATTTCAGAACTTTTTTTTACTACTTTTCACTGGAATGGCATATTCTTTTCCTTCCCAAGAAGAAACTGGAGCCCTTTAGTACATGTCATGAAGTCACTGGAATGCGTCCTTCAAAGGGATCTACCTAAAAAAGCACTCTGATAACCTTCAGAAATTAGCAAGTATCCGGCACAGCAGGAGAAGGAGAGCTGTATTCTATCTGAAAAGCAATGTCACTAAATGGAATGGGGCCTGGGAGCAAAAAAGATACATTAGAGCCCTTTCTTTACCTGTAGACTCAAGATACCCAAAAGCAGTGGAGAAAACTTAAAGTCCTATGGCTGGTAACTGGCCACCATCTGGCTTCCACACACCCCTTGGAAGTGGAGAAAGCATTTCAGGTGCTAACTGGGTCAAGGTTCACTGCCTACATGTTGAAACCCGTGCATTTACAAATGGCCATAACCTCAGCTACAGTTATTTGCAAACGGCAGCAGCAACAACTGTTGCTCCCCTGTAGTCATCCTCCCCTTACTTAGTATCAGAATGACTTTGAGTGCACCCCTAAACCCAAAATACAGGACTCTATTTTTCAGCTTCCCATGCAGTTAGACATGACCGAGTGAGGAAGTTTGGGTCAATGATTCAAAACCACAATGTGATACAGTATTCACAGAAATGTTTCTTACGAGGCAGGGAGTAGAACTTTTTTCTGTCTTTCCTGCAGTCCTCCTGTACAGAACGGAAGAATGGAGACCCCTCCTAGGGAAGGGGCAGCAGAAAACTAGGAGGAGCCATGCCCAGCCTTGACTCCCTACTTCCAGAATTACTTTACTTAAAAGAGAATTAAGCTTTGGTATTGTTTGAGCCACTGTGATTTGAGGGCTCACTGCTATCTGCAGTTGAAACTAATCCTGCCAAACACAGGTTGGAAATAAATACAAATGTATATAATGCTCAAGATGTACTGGCAGAGCAGAGTAAGCAGCTGAGGTTGCTTACTCAGGCTCATGGAAATGATTTCCAAGTAAATGCCCTAGTCAGTAAGAGGAGGCAGTGGTACCAGGGGTGCCAAGCCCAAAGGCCAGGAAAACAATTACTGTGCCTGCCCTCCGTTCCGGGCCTGGACACTGCCTCGTAAAACTTCTCCATTCTGTGAGGATGCGGAGCGCCACTACTGATTCTTTGCGCTGGACAGAAGCCGAGAGGGACACGTTCTACAAAGGTTTCATGGCTGTTTCTCAACTTTGTGTTTCATGCCACTCTGGTAGATACAAAATCTCGAAGCCCTCGCCCTTGAGATAAGGATTACATTCTTGAAGATTTAATGACCAGAGACCCCTCTGACCTTTGAGAATAACCAGAACAGAGCTCCCATCAGCTAGCTGTCCAGGTGCTGCCAAAAGTACTCATTAGGGGAGGGTTGCTCTTTGTTTATAAAGCAGTTTTCAACTGTTTTTATTTCTGCTCGAAAATAGAACAGATGATCTTCACAATGTGAAACACCCATGGGCATGCCCAGAGTGAGAGGAAATTCCCAGCCTGCTGACTGTGGCTCCATCATCTCTGGTCCCACTCAAGGAAATGTGATGAGAATGACATTACTGCAAACCATACAATGATGTGACAAGTTTAAATCTGCTTTCCTATAGAAAGATATTAAATTTTATCATTTTTTCATAAATAACTAGTCTTAAAGATTATTTGTAACAGCTCTCAAGAAAAATAACCTCAGCCAGGCTGTGACACCTCCAAAAAACTCACTCATTTCTATGACTCCACCATTGCCCTTACGGTACTGAAGACTCCAGACTCTCCTTGATGATTTCCAAGCCAAAAAGAGGCTTCCAATATAGGAAATCATTCACCAGGTAAATAGCCAGGCAGCCTTCCCCATGCAAATGAGTTCTGAATAAAAATGTCTTTAATGATAATAATGAGGATGCTGATCAGAGCCAATTATTTCAAGCTTCATAATTTGTATATTAACTAAACATCCTCATAATTAAGCAAGTTAGCCTAGGGAAATGCCATTCATTAAAAGCTCTAGTGTATTTTGCTTTTGAATTTTCTGCTCTAAAATTTTCATGTGAATAGGAAGTGAACTTGTCTATAAATAACAGGCAGCCAAAAGGAGAGTGCTTAAGCAAATTTAGGGTATGGTTGTCATTATTATTATTTTAATGTAACCAGAAGTCTGGAGGTAAGCTGTCCAGAGCAGATTCTGTGGTTCCAGGTAGCCAACAGGCATCCAGGTTCTTTTATGTTTCTGCTCAGCTTGTCCTCAGGGTGAGCTCATCTCATTAGGGTCCCTAGAGAGCTGCCCCACTCCTTGGGACGGAAGGGGAAGGGGAAGGCAAAGGGCAGCCACCAGCTGACTCAGTTTCCTTTCTAAAGAGCTTGCTAAGAAGCTCTACCTAGCGGCTCCCACTTACATGTTGGTGGCTCGAACAGTCACATGGTCACCATCAGCCACAAAGGGGAGTAGCATGAATGGTGCAAATGGTGACAGGAGGCGTGGGCGGGGACAAAGGTGATGAGAGGAGCAAAGTCGGGTTTCTACTAGGAAGGAAGTGAAACTGGGTAAGCAACAAGTATTGTCAGTCACCTCCGAGCACTTGGAAAGATAAAGGAGGGTCATCCTTAAAAATAAAATTAAAAAAAGGAAAACCTCTACGTTTAAGTCCACAGCTACTATCAATAGAAGTCGTCAAAACCCTACTTGAAAGACAGCCTATCACACTGGGGATCTGCGTGTGTGTGGAAGTGCCCAGAGGCCCACAGAAGATGAACCTGCAGAGTTGGCGGCCTTTACTTAGCAGTGCAACACGTGTGAGGAAGGTTGTTTCTTCTAGTAAAAGATGAAAGCAGACTGAAACGTGATTCTTATTCTATTAAGAATTCCATCTGATAGAATTCTTATTCTATCTGAAAAGATGCCATAATCATGTTTTCCTTGTACTTTGTGCTCACCTCCCACAATCTGACCAGTTGGGCCCTTTTTCACAAGTCAGACTGTACAGGATTTTGTCAGTCGTGGAGACCCAGCCTGACATCTGACAGTCAGACGCAGTCCTTCCTGCTTTACACGTCGGTAACAACTGGAGGGACTCGGGAATTAGCGCTTCGCTGTCAGCTCTGTTAATGATGTTTGAGGGAAAGAGGAACACAACCTACTCTTCTGGGAATATGAGATATTGACTCTGCAGAGCTGACAATAGTAAAATGTTGGTTTAATGCCAAATTCACCTTTCAGATATGTCATAAGTGCTAAACGTCTAAAAAAAGAATTAGAATTAAGAGAGCTTAACCTTATATTAGCAAATCGTGAAAAGCTAAATTTAAAAGTTGGCTTAAGAAGAGATTTTTTTTTAAATTACTATTAATCATCAGAAAAATCTTCATTCCAGGTGACATACAGAAATAACAGGAACATGTTCTCAAATAAGATTTTCCCATCCAAAAAAACCCAGTAATTCATTAATATTTATAATTACTCCTGAAATACATCTGGATAAAGATTATATAATGTTTTAAATGAGGTGACATAATGGTTGAAAATGTTCAATGAAAGTCATAACTGTGGTCATTTTTTGTGGAAAAATGAGTCATCTCCTTATGGACTTGGGGACTCAGGCTGTACTTTGCCAGACTAAAGCAGCGTATAATAATGGATTGTTTTCTTGTCCCAAGAACATGGATCTAAGAATTAGAATTTAGCCTCTGGCTTTCTTGTTAGAATTTCTAACTGCAGATTTGCCAGTGAAACAACTCAAAATGTGCTGTTATTTCTTGAATCTTTGTTCAAAGCACACTGAAAATGTTTATCCAAAGCGCACAAACGCAGTTTGAGCACACACATGCAGCTCTCGGAAGAAGATTTCAGGGCCTTATGTTCTTAAACATCTATGCTGTCTGTCCACTCAAATAAATACACTCCCAATTTTTCCCTTTTATCAAATAGATTAATAAATTTGCAATGTAAGGTACTTAAGTGAACCAAGAACATATGCAAATTTTATTTATAGGACAGTTTGATATGCTAAAAGCATCACTTTCATGAAAACAAATTTTTTTTCTCCTTTCTAATGTTTATTTGCTCTTTTTTAAAAAAATTTTAAATTGCAGTTTACAGTCACTATTACTTTATTAATTTCAGGTGTACAGCATTTTTTTAAAGAACAAAACAATTGTATGACCATAAGGGCCTCATAGACCTTTTCACATAGATTAAAAATAATACTTTTTCCCATGCATTTTTAAAATTATTTTAAATTGTGACGAAAGACACATAAATTTACCACCTTAACCATTAAATGTACAGTTCAGTGGCATTAAGTACATTTATGCTGCTTTACATCCATCTCAAGGAACTTTTCATCTGGCCAAGACAAAGAAATATGGCCCAAATGAAAGAACAGAGTAAAGCCTCAGAAAGAGAGCTAAGTGATGAGGAGATATCCAACCTATGTGATGGAGAATTAAAGTCCTGGTAATCAAAATGCTCACAGATCTGATAGAGCTTGGTCAAAAAATGAACAAACAAATGAAGGCTACCCAAAGTGAAATAGAGCAGAATGTTCAGGGAACCAACAGTGACAGGATGGAAACCAGGACTCAAAGCAACAATTTGAAACAAAAGGAAAAAAATAAACATCCATCCAGATCAAAATGAAGAAACAAGAATTTGAAAAAGTGAAGAGACTCTTACAAACCTCTGGGGCAACCTGAAACATTCCAATATCCAAATTATAGGGGTGCCAGAACGAAAAGAGGAAGACCAAGAAATTGAAAACTTATTTGAACAAATAATGAAGGTAAACTTCTCCAATCTGGTGAAGGAAATAGACTTCCAGGAAGTCCAGGAAGCCCAGAGAGTCCCAAGGAAGTTGAACCCAAAGAGAAACACACCAAGGCACATCTTCATTTAGTTACCCAAGATTAAAGACAAGGAGAGAATCTTAAAATCTGCACGAGAAAAGGAAAGAATTACCTACAGAGGAGTTCCCATTAGACTATCAGCTGATTTCTCAAAAGAAACTTTGCAGGCAAGAAGGAGCTGGAAAGAAGTATTCCAAGTCATGAAAGGCAAGGACCTACATCCAAGATTACTCTATCCAGCAAAGCTTTCATTTAGAATGGAAGGGCAGATAAAGTGCTTCCCAGATAAGGTCAAGTTCAAGGAGTTCATCATCACCTAGCCATTGTTATATGAAATGTTAAAGGGACTTATCTAAGAAAAAGAAGATAAAAAATATGAACAGTAAAATGACAGACTCACAACTATCAACAAATGAACCTAAAAGAAAATGAAAACAAAAACTAAGCAAACAACCAGAACAGAAACAGAATCAGAGAAATGGACATCACATGGAGGGATTTCAGCGGAGAGAGGGAAGGGAGGGATGGAGGGGAAAGTACAGGGAAGAAGAAGCATGGTTAGTAGGCATAAGGTAGATGGGAAGAGATTAAAAAATGATATGGGAAACAGAGGATTCAAAGAACTTATATGGACATGGACTAAGGGGGGGAATACTGGAGGCTTGGGGACACAGGGTGGAGGGAGTATAGAGGGGGAAAAATTGGGAAAATGGTAATAGCATAATCAATAAAAAATATTTTAAAAATTAAAAAAAAATAAACTTTTCATCTTCCCCAGCTGAAACTCTGCACCCAATAGGTAGTAATTCCCCGCTTTCCCATCTTCTCCAGCCCCTGGTAAACACCATATTATGTTAGGTTGATTTTGTATCCATTAACATAAGTGGGGTATTAAAGTCCCCTACTATTATTGTATTACTACCAATCTCTATTTATGTCTGTTAATATTTGCCTTATGTACTCAGATGTTCCTACATTGGGTGCATAGGTGTTTATAAATATTGTATCCTCTTGTTGGATTGACCCCTTTATCATTATGT
>VMDR010020729.1:0-17343 GCA_007922815.1 Macrotus californicus | reverse complement strand
AAAAAAACTCTTACATGTAGACAACAGTGTGGTGATTACAAGAGGGAAAAAGGGTTGGGGGAGGATAGAAGAGGATGAAGGGGAGATAAGTGATCATGGAAGCTGGGGGTGGTGAACATATAATACAATACACAGATGATGTATTAGTAGAATTGTACAACTGAAATATGTATAATTTTATTAACCAATGCAACCCTTATAAATTCAATAAAAATTGTAACCATTTCTCATATTCATTTATTAACCATTTCTTCCTTCACGAAGATCCATAACACAGTCTTGATTGACGGAGACTAGGTTTCTTCCCTCTGCCACTCAGCTTATATGCAGGAATAGGAGTTAATTTTGAAGCTAAGTCCTTACTTAAATCACGTTAAGATTACTCCAAAACTTAATAATACTGCCACATTTGTTCCTCACTTTGCTTTTTTCACATTCTGATTTGATTTGCATGATAATCTATGAGGGAGCAGTGAGAGTTTGTCTCCCTATTTTATAAATGAGAAATTTGAATTTCTGGTAGGTGAAATGCTTGTATAAGATAAAGCGGGACTTAAATCTTGTTCTCAGCCTTCTGGGCCATTGCTCTTTCTACTACCTGTATTGACTTTTAAATATAAGTGATATGGGGATTAGGCAGTTTAGGAGTAATTGCAGCAGTGTTCCCCTCTGCTAGCTTGGAAAATGAAGAGCTGCCTTCATACCTGTGCATTGTGCTGGAAGAAGTATTTGCCTTTGGTTCAGTGCGTGTCTATACTACACCGCAGTTCTTCTTGTGAGTGACAGTCAGTGCCCCTGTACAACTGCTCTGGATGAAGCAGATCAACCACTGTTGACATGTGAGTTTGAAGCAGTGTGCTGTTAATGCTTGGGCAGGTGTGGTTGGAAAATGTGGTTTGACCTCTGAATTATGCAAGCAGAAGAATCTATAATGTTTTTGGGTGTACTATATAAGGTGGATGTCAAAGGTCTGTTGAGTCTTATTCAAGAACCCTCTCCACCTTAATATTTTAGTTTCAGTCTCCCTCCCATGTATAACCAATTTTAATTGCTTTCTCATTTTTGGATATCTGTTACTTCTGACTTTAAATATTGCTTTATTTTGTAAAATTTCCCACTTTTATATATTTTCCTCCAAAATGAGTGTGAACTCTTTGAGGTCAGAGTTCTTAGAACGTGATTGCCTCCTTTTTATGTTATAAGCCAAATTCTGGTTAGAAGGGAAAATATGGCCTCCAGGACTGTCAGTGTCTCCTCTTATTCTGTCATAGATGCAATATGCTTACCTTGTACTCTGAGTCTTACTGAACTCTCACAAAGTTCATGGGCCATTGTCAATGCTGTGGGCAAATGGGACAGCACAGAATGGCAGACATGCCTATTACATACATTTCCTCTACTCATACATGCGCTTCATTCTCTCGTCAGACATCATGCAGAAAGTACAGAGCGTTAAACCAAGTGCCGAACGCTTCTGAGCACAGGGCTCTGGGTGATTGCACAGGCTGCGCTGGGGAAGCTGGCCCTGAGTTTGACAGGTAGGGAAGCCAGGCAGAGACACATGCCAGTGTTCGTGGTTCTCTCCTTTTTCTCCACGTTGAGGAAATCATGGATAATTTCTTAGTTTCTTTCTTTCTTTGAAGCTCAGCCTTTAGAGGTAGAAAAGATTAGAACATCAATCTATTGGGCCTTTTGCCCCTTTATCTAAAAATTGCTTAAATGTTTTCTTCTGTCTCCTTCATTCCTTGTCATGTTGGGTATGTCCTTAATAAATCAGTGTCACGTATTATGTAATGTGAACCTGAATTCTTTTCTCAGCGCTGAAATTAAAACAAAGTGCTTCTGTGTTTGCTTTCTGATGCATTTGAAGTACTGGAGTATCTAAAGCATTGTTTTAAGATAGGCTTTTAAAATTTTAGCCCCTCCCACCTGAATTAAAAACTCATTTTCTTCTTCTGACCTATTATTTCCAGTGAAAATTCTGAGCTTCTAGTGCCTTCTGAGAAAATAGGTTCTCTCTCTCTCTCTTTTTAATTAAATGGTGGAATATTAACATCCATGGTGTATTGCAGCAACTGAAGTGTCTGGTGGGAAGCAGAAGTAAAAGACACAGTCAGAAACATTCCTACTAAATTAGTGGAACCCTCTTTGCTGTCCCAGTGAGAACCATGAAGCCGACTTACACATGTAGAGTGGCACTTGTTATCATCTGTATTCTAAAAAGACCCCCATTTTATTCACCTGGAGGCTATTGCCTGCACGTACTCTGAACACAAATAATAAACGTTCCCGGACTTTTAAGTTCAAAGAAGTAGCTTAACAGAGTGCAGTGGCTTAGATTTGTCAGGCCCTGGAATCAGACTGACTTCTGGTTGTCTGCAGCATCGAAACTGGAGAATTTTAGACACATCACCTTGTGGTTCTCAACCCTGGTGATACATTTCAGGAACTTTTTAAAAAATTGCCCCAGCCCTGACCAGTGTAGCTCAGTTGGTTGAGAGTTGCCCGCAAAGTGGAAGGTCACCAGTTCTATTCTGGGTCAGGGCACGTGCCTGGGTTAAGGGCCTGATTGGTCCCTGGTTGGGGCTTGTTCGAGAGAGGCAACTGATCAATATTTGTCTCATGTATTGATGTTTCCCTTTCTCTCTCCCTCTCTTTCCCTCTCTCTAAAAATATGTAAATAAAATCTCTAAAAAAAATGCCCTATCTTTTGGGTTTTAGTTGTTTTTGGGTGGAGTTCAGGCGTTGTTTTTTTAAAGCTTCCTAGGAGAATCAATAAGCAACCAGGGTTGAGAACCCTGGCATCCCCAAATCTCAATTTTCTCATTCATATGGTAGGAGAAGCAGAGTTCTTAATGTATAGGGTAGTGAGAACTAGGTAAATGAGCACAGTACCTGGCCAATGCTAAGAACATAGTAAATGTGAACAGCCGTTATCATTGCCACCCTTACTGATTCTTTGCTGAGATTGGAAGCTAAACTGCTGTATATTTCTTCAGCTTGCACCATATGTTGATTTGTTAGAAATACTAGGGGGAATAGAGATGGTACTTACCCTAAGGGAATGATTTGATCTGATTGGCATACTGTACCATGAATAACTTCTTTCATCCTGCCTCCCAGGGAGAATGTGTGAGCGAGTGGCTAGAAGCACTTACTTTATGTACCAGGATTGTCCCTGTAGTAGAGGAAAACGTTTATTTATTCATTCATCTAATGTTTATTGACACTTAATACCTATCAGTCCCCCTGCTACTTGCTGGAAACGTGATAGCAAACAAGGCCCTGACCTTGGCCTCGAAAGGTCTGTAGACTGATAAAGGGATGGAGAAGTACGTGGAAATTATAATCCGAAAGGAATGAATGTTTTTGTTAAGGAAAATGGAGACTTTAAAGCTAAGTGGGAGATAGCCAAGCTGAGGGGGTTTAATGGACCAAGGAGGAATAATATTAGTGGCAGAAGATATTACAGTTTTAAAGAGACTTAGAGACACTTGGCATAATTGGGGAGCTTATAGTGTGTCAGTACGTGTAGAGTGTAAGTGTGTCGTGGGGGAAGAGGTGTGGGAATGATGACAGGAAACGAAAGAGGTTAGAGTCATGAGCAGCAGGGTTTATATCATGGAAGGCCTTGTGGACCCCAGGCCAAGGAGATTGGAATTAATTAATGGGCAGCCACCGAAGGTTTCAAATAAGCGAGTGACATGCTTAGACTTTCACCTAGCAACTCAGTGAAAACCTGGAAACATGTACACCAAGTAGTGTATGGATAATAGAAGTCCAGATGAGAAGGTCTACTTTAAGGTAGTGACAGGTGAGGTAACAGAGAGGTGGCAGAGATGAAGAAAGTGGAATGAATAGGAGTCACCCCGAAGCCTGGCATCTATTTGATGGAAGGTAGACGTACTGCATGTTCACTCTCAACTTGTGATGCCCCGTCCCCTAAAAACCGTCAGTGGCTCTCTGTTGACTATTATCTTCTCCAAACCATTTAAAACTTTTTTTAACCTTTCACTAGAGTCCTTCTTGAATCCATTGTGATCATGCTTTGCGTGTTTATTTCTCCAGCTGTCTCTGCTTCCCTTCTCCCTCCCCCACGTCTTTCCTGGATGAACGTTTTGCTCTCCTCATTCTACATTATTGCACTTGAATATCTGGGCATTTGGAAGTATATCGAATAAATATATGCTTTTGAAAGTCTAGGTCAACCTTTCTCAAACCACTGGAAAGAATCTTAATGCTAATCTAAGGTATCTTTGTGCATAAGGGATTAACTTGTTTCCTCTTCATCTAAATAGTACTGGTTTGGTACTTTACGTAACAGAATAGTCACTTCAGTCAATTTTCATCCTGTGGTTTGGAATAGAAGTTATTTCTTGCTCCCGTCCCAGCTAGATTGGAAACTTAGTGCTAAGGTCTATGACATTAATATGATTATTATTATTCTTGTTAAATCAGCTGTGATTGCCCTCATCAAATTGTCAACATGAGACCCAAGGGACTAAAAAGATTTATTAAGCCCACTCCAGGTTTCATTTTTGTGTAGAGCTTGGGGAATAAAAACGGTTCACAGTTCTCTGTGTGACACAGAGAGCTTGAAAAATGCCTTGTCATTTTATGTGTAGAAAATATTTAGAGACTTTAGGGTTATTTTATTAAATATTGAATTTTAAGTTTGAAACACTTTTTGCGGTGTTTATACAACAGATTTCTATTGAATGCCCACCAAGGTGTGGTGTTATGGGAGATTAGACATGATGTGGCAGTCTTCTGCAAGAGACCCACGGTGTAGAACTAGCAGCGATACTAACTGCAAAAGCCTCCTGATTGAACAGGAACTGCACGAAACTTCTACTGTAGGGTTGAAGTAATAGTTTAGTATCTTTTCCAGTAAGCCTCTGCCTAATAGCGATGAAGGCGTTGCAACCTTGAGCTTCCCTAATGAAGTGACAGGTCACACAGACCCATCTGACTATGGGTGTTGCAGCGAAGGGAGAAAGTTGGATTTATGTATTTTATCTCCTTAGAAAAACGTATGTTGGTGAGTATTATCACCTGTTCCCTTGATTTCCTACAGTTTCATACAGTGCCCTATTCAAATAGGCAAATCTCTGATGTGTTGTGTTAAAAGAAATGTTTGGGCCAGTCACATAATACTTGGTGTGTTCGGTGGCTATCCGCTAATTAGCTGAAGGTCTTGCACCTCTCTGAAGTTGTCATTACATTTTTAAAACCAAAAGATGATCTCCTGACACTTGTTCTAAATGTGGTTATTTCTTGCTCCCTAATGGTTTATTTATTTGCCCACTGCTGGGGTTTGGTTTCATAGAGCACCTTTTCTACATCTTCCCTGGACGCGTAGGCTGTGATTTGTAATATCTAGTTACTATATCAATAAACCACTTAGTGACGTTTTGAGTGTTAAGAGCTTTGAATGTTCAAAGAAGTGTAGGAAGAGGTTTTTACTACTAAGGTGTTTGCTTCCTTCTGCATAATATAAAACCACAAGTCTTCAAACTTTTTTGATTGTATAACCCTGTTGGCAAAAACACTTAGAATAAGCACACCCTTGTTATATACGCGGTCTGTCCAGAAGGTATCCAGCCATGTAATATGAAAAATAGAGACATTTATTGAAGAATATACAAGATACAAGAAATATCGTACATAGGGCAGTGATGCCTCAGTTCCCTTCAAAGTAGGCACCTTGGGACCTCACACAGTTCTCCCAATCGCCATCAACTGTCCCGTCCTATTTTCCTGAATCTCATCAGTAGTCTGAAATCTCTTCCTTCTCGAAGAGGATTTTACTTTTGGAAAAGCCAAAAGATGCAGGGTGCCAAATCTGGGTAGTAGGGGGACAGAGTCACTTGGGTGATTTGATGTTTTGCCAACAAACTCTGCAGGAGACATGATACATGAGTGGGCATGTTGTTTTAATGAAGCTGCCAATCACCAGTTGCCCATAACTGTGCTCTTCTGAATCATCTGACTAGTTTCCACGGAGGAATGTTCAAGCTTAACACAAAATTTGATTTAGGTTCGTTGCTCTGCTCAGTCATTTTGAATTCGATGGCCACACAGTACACACATGCTCACTCAACAGCGTCTACCATCCCCACTGACTGGTACAGTGAGGTTGTCATTGTTCATGCATGCACATTCCAGTCCACTCTCCTTGGCTCCCAGGTTATATTGATGTCATGAGAACCGTTTTTGTTATGTTAACATTGCTAGACTTTCCCCACACAGATCTCGTATGATTTCATTCATTTTAGTTTTTCTTTCAATGTGCTCCATGCTGAATTTATTTGTGCATTTAATGATCATTTTAGTTTTATATATGTACTACGTAAAACATACAAAATTAGAAACTATTAGAGAATGAGATGAAAACCACATATAAATAAACACTTTCATGTAAGTTTACCTTATCCCAGTGGGACCTCTTTCAGACATTGGTGTAGACAGAAAGTGCTAAACATACTTGGGAGAGAGAAATTATTCTTAAGAAACATGGATAGATAGGAAGTTAGTTGTGTGTGAGACATAACCAGTAAGTAATGTCAGGGCACATGGGAAGACAGAATTGATCTATCAGCTTGTTGTAAGCAGTAGGAAGCCATGGGCTTCTGACAGGAGTCATGAGATGGAAGTGGACTTGCCAAAGATGACGGACAGCATTGTCAACTGAGTTAGAGAATGGGTGTGTGTGTGTGTGTGTGTGTGTGTGTGTGTGGAGAGAATGTGAGGAGGCAGGTTAGGATCCTATTCCGACAGAGAAACAGGTGAGAAAGGCAAACAGCAAGGCGATGGCATGTAGAGTGAGGAACCGGTGGAGGTTTGGGGACTTCCCTGTGACTAGCAACTTTCTTTTACTAGAGGAAGTGAAGAACAGCGGTTTGTAGGAGGGAAACCCAAGATGGGCAAAGCTTGGGCAGGGGGCTGGCCACATTCCAAAGCCTTATTCTGCCCAGTTCCACTTCAGCTTTTCAAGAAAATGGTTTAACTCCACCTTCTCTTCCCTTCCCCCTTGTTTTGGATTAAAGAACAGGAACCAGTGCCCATATCAAGGTCAAAGCTAATTTTTCAGGAGGTAGGAAATACTTTCCCTGCTCTGTTATGTCTGCACTTTCTTCCCTTTCACTCTCCTGTTGGGGAACAGAGATGTACAGCTCCGACCTGAGCAGCCCCTGGGACAGTAATGGGTCTTGAGGCTTCCGCAGATCAGGCTGGCACATGAAGTACAGAAGCAGCCACATGGCTGTCTCTGAGAGGCAGAATTTCTTCCTTTGGACAGGATAGAGCCTTAACTGAATCCAAATCACATCTCATCCTATGAATGCTGGAGAATAGTACATTTTTAACTAGGAAGAATATCAATTATTTATAAGCCACGATACTAATTTACCCTGATTGTGTGTCTTAGAGCTGGCTGTTCATCCCTGTGTGGCCACTGACGTAATGCCATCATGTCTCTGTACTCAACCAAGAGTTCTGAATGTTTTCTAGCCTTGTGCTTTCCTGAAGCTATTTAATTGTTTTAGTGTGTACTAAAACATTCACTTACAGATATCCCATTGCATTGCCACAAAAACAGAAAAAAGGGATTCCAATTGCTGAGGGATTCTCTTTTGTTCTTTTAACTCAGGACCCTTTGGCATACCCCTTCTGGGAGTGCTGTTCGTTCAATACTGTGCTTTGGGAAACAGAGTGGGACTTGCCCTGTTGCACTTTGGTGCTGCTGCTTTATGTGTTATTAGCTACCACTGTGTTTCGGGCAACTCTCTGGAGCTTCCAGTTTGCCTCTAGAAAATATAGGCGGGTTCTGGTTTCCTGTACGGTGTCCTCCCACTGTTGCTCCCCTCCGCCCGCAGTATATTTGCGTTCTCCCTGTTTCCAGAGGAGTAATTGTAACGGCCCACGTGGACTAACCATTGCTTAGGCCCTGACACAGACATTCTAAGCACTTTATATGCATTAACTTATTTAACTCTCACAACACTCCTATGTGGTAAATACTGTTATTATCCCTATGTTACAGGCAAGGAAAACCTTAAATAAGTAACTTGCCTGGTGAGTTTAGTACAGGCTCTGAAGTGAAAAGCTGAACTGAATCACCTGCCTTGCCACCTCCCAATCATGACTTCTCAGTCTCGTCATGTGAGAATGGATTGTCAAGAGTACCTGCTCACAGGATTGTGGTGGATATGTGATAATGGCATATAGTGAACTTACTGAGCACCAGCCATGACCACCATGTCCGTCATCACCATGACCATGACTGCTGTCACCACCACCACCCTCCTCTCCCGTCGTCATAACCTACCCGTAGAGTCATGCAAGATGCTTTAAACCCCTAACTAAGGCAGTCTCAAAGGATGATTTGCTTTAGATGTCAAAGAATTGTTGAGCCAAATATTTCCCTTTCTTTGAAAATGTAATGGCAGGAAAAGAGGAAATATTGGAAAAGGTGAACCTTTTTTTAAAGCTGGAAGTCAGGTAGGATATTTTCAGAGAGTAAGGTAATTTTTCTTCTTGGGCTCTTCTTGCCACTCATCACATCCTCTAGGGCAGGGATGTCAAACTCATTTTTACCAGGGGCCACGTCAGCCTCATGGTTACCTTCAAAGGGCCGAATGTAATTTTAGGGCTGTACAAATGTAACTACTCCTTAACTAGGGGCAAGGAGGTTGGCGTTGCTGCTGGGTAGAAACAAGGTGCTGGGCCGGATAAAACCAGGTGGAGGGTTGGATTCGGCCCGTGGGCCTTGTGTTCGCTCCCTGTGCTCTAGGGAAAGGGGTGAAGGCGGATGGGGTGAAGGAGAGGGTGGCAATGATGGTGGCAAAAGAGAAAGTAACCACCAGACATGTAGAATACCACTCCAGCATTTAAGTAAGGCCTGCAGCCCTTTGTCAGCCAGAAACTTCTCATGGCGAGAGAGGCAGAGGGCCTTGTCACTGTCTCTAGAATTATTTGCATAATTCAGCAGCTGTTTCCTTCAGATGCTTGCCACACAGGGTTAGGTTATAAAGACATATGAGGAGAATTGCTGAGGTTCAGACACTTGTGTTCACTCTTCAGCTGAGAGCCACTTAGGCTGTTCTTGTACAAATGCATTAGATTATGGTTAAGCAGCTTATGGACATAAAAACACATTAGAACTTTACAGCACTCTATAAATTACAGTTTTTGCAGCATTCACAGCCACAATGCTAGGTAATTACATTCATTAATCTACTACTAAGAGCACATAAAATTGCCTCCCAAACGGTACTGTATGTGTCAGTGCTCAGCTGGGAAGGAGAGCTTTTTCCTCTCCTGCTTTTTCCCATCTCCCCCTGTTCCACTAAGCCTTGTGCAGGAAGGTTGGGGATGGTACATTAAGAGATTCCCTAATGGAGTTCAAGAAACCCATTCCTTTCAAGGTTAGGCTCTGGCGGGAAGCTTTGTAGGTAATCTTTTTATATTGAACTGTATCTAGTAATGATTTCATATGCATCTATATCTCCCTATCTATTTATCATCATCATCTATCTACCTATCTTATCTATCAAATGCCCAGATGTCTCATTTGGAAAACCAACAAGGGTAAAGCAGTTGAAAGAAGTTTATGATAGAATTAATGGCCAATCCTTTTTTAGGCTTTCTTTTTGCCTGTCTCTAAGAATGGTGCACATGGTGGTCTTTTAATGTGGATGTGTCATGAATGCA
Organism: Macrotus californicus; assembly: GCA_007922815.1. Taxonomy (NCBI): domain Eukaryota; kingdom Metazoa; phylum Chordata; class Mammalia; order Chiroptera; family Phyllostomidae; genus Macrotus; species Macrotus californicus. The sequence goes on along the minus strand of VMDR010020729.1, from coordinate 7,629 downwards.
GAGAGCTAAACTTTCCTGAAGTTTTCCATCTTTCCATTTCAGGTGGTGAGAAGAAATACATTTTTTTCTTTCTTTTTCAGATAACTTTTTCTTGTTTGCATTTCTCGTAAATTACAGAAGACAGATTTGGGGAAAATTGTGGAAATTTATATGGTGTTATTATTCTAAAGGGCAAATTGTACTTTCTTTGCATTATTTCACAGGTTAAATAGACCAAGTGATGTGCTGACAGAGAATTGTGGAAATATTGAGTCCCAAACCATGGTATAAGGCTTAGTGCTCAGAGCACATCCCAGGCTTCTGCATTCAGTTTGAAGGTTTTGTAATGGCATGAGCTCTACAGCCATGCAGATCTGCATTGATTCCTGGTGCTGTCTTCAAGCTATGAGGCCTTGGTCCAGTTAATTCATAGTAATAAAATAACTAGCCCTGATATATTCCAGATATTGTATTATCTTATTTAATCCTAATTGTTGCTCTGTAAGTTAGGTGCCATAATTAACCTCCATTTTATAGAAATGAGGAAACTGAGGCTTCGCAGGGTGCTGTGCTAATTAAAGTAGGTGTTATATATATCCAGTGCATCACATGCACTGCAAGACATTTAGTAAACACGGTTATGAGGATGTATGGAGACCAGACCTCATCATTAACCCTCCAGTGCCAAGTATTACCTTTTACAGTGATGGACGGTTTCCCTTTGTAATGACTAAGACCATAATTGTATTAGTCGGGAAGAGGAATTCCTCACATATCATTTATTTACTGTCTACTTTGTGCTAGGAAATATCCTGGGCACTTTCCATAGATGTCGTTAAACCTCGTAGCTCTGCCCCTGTATTCCAGGAGTACAAACGAAAGTTTAAATAGGCTGGAAGATTTGCTTAAGGTTACAAAGCCACAAAGTGGCAACACCAGTCCTTAAACCCAGACCTAACTGCCATCAGAGCAGGTCTACTTGTGTCAGGACTAGATTGAGCCAAGACAGAGATGAGGAAGTAGGAAATGAAAGGACTATCTATCAGCGAAGTGCTGTAGTTTTCTTGGAATGAAGTTTCTATTGTGAGCTATAATCTAGGAAACTGATAGGATCTCTATCAATAAAGGAGTGTGAACCTAAGAAGCTTTAGCTCTGTGTACTTTGAAGCTGCCCCAGCTTTTTGGGTGGGGTGCAGATTTCCTTTCTTCAGCAGGCCAGATGGCATTCCTGTTCCCTGAGGAATTGAGAAATATTTGGAGCTACCTATAGCTCTAAACAGTTGTATAAGGTTAGGTAACTGCTGAGGAAACAAAGTGGTTTCTCTGGTGTAAATCAGTATGCTGATGAGGGAATGATAGAATTTCAGGGTGGTCTCAGCCTCAACATCTTGTTTCCAACCCAGCTCTTGCCCCTCTTGAAAGAACAGCTGCCTTATTGGGTTACTATTGAAATCACTGGAGCCTGCTGGCCATCACAACAGGTCTGATGCCATTTGTGGGATGAAGTGTACCAACAGCAATATGATAGCAACTGGACAAGGGGAACAAGAACGCCTCCCTCACACACGCTGTCTGTCATCCAAGGTATTGTTTAAATCACAGACTCAGTTTTTGCCCCGTAACATTTCTCTACCAATCCATCTGCTCGTGCACACACCCTTCCAACCTCACACAGCAGGCCTGGCCTTTATCATTTCAGGTCCTGCAGAGCTTCTTGCTCACTGTGGTATTGATGTCAGTTCCAACAGCTGTCATGTGTATCGACTCCTCTCCTGATTTGGAGTGTGTGTGTTGTTGCCAGTGTGTTTTGCCAGTGGTTACCTTTCATAGGCTGTGATGGTGAGTTCACCTTCATGAATGTAATTTGCTGAGCTTGTGGTGACATCAATAAATCCTACCAGGATGAGAGGAAAACCAGACAACGTTTTCTAGCCCCTTTCCTCAGGAGACCAAAGGCCAGTGTCACACCTCATGCTTCTGTGTGAGAGGAGAGAAGGAAATTGTTTAAAGTGTGTAATTTGCAGACTAGTTTCTGAGATACTTGTACACCTGTGAGGATGTGTAGACCTGTGTTAGGGATGGGCAGAGTGGGCAATGTATTTAGAAACTCAACACACTGAGTTAAGTGGACAGCTCTGATAGGTGAATTAAGGTGCTGCTTAAAAATGAGAGAACATTCCCAGAAGGGACTCTCATTTCTGTCAGCAAATCTCTACGGCTTTTGGTTTTATATGGCAGTTATTCTCTGAAATCAGACATCCCTATTACCTATTAGGTAAACACAGAAAGCATAGATTATAAGTTAAAAGTATTGACAGCATTTCAAGTGTTATCAGAGAACATTTAATTCAGTTTAATTTTGTGATGAATCTTGTGTTTAATCCTTAGGTTACTCTGTAATCATGTCTCTATTGATCTTTTCTGAATGACTGCCTGCAGTTTAATAAACTTTGTCATTAACCCAGAGCTTCTAAAGGGAGAGATTGATTTCATTGTCAAATCTGATAGACCCAATAAGTACCTAAACATCCCTACATCTGTCTATAGGCAGCTTTGGTGCACAGGCAAGCCTGTGGCTTGTTCAAGAAACTGGGTACAAATCTGGACATCTTTGCATGCCATAATTGCCTCAGAATTAGCATCTGATTCCTTATGCCAACTGACACTGCCGTTCATCTCTCAAAGCAATGGAGTGGCCAGTGGAAAGGGCAGTATCTTTTCCTTTCTCAACTACAAGTTACACTCATTGCTGAAATAGCGTGAGGAGTTCACTTGGTTGGTTTCTCAGGTCATGGGGTACATGTTAAGCACTTCTCTATGTTTTGTGTAAACCTGCAGGATAGTTTATTTTGTTTTCACTCATATGATGTTAAAGGAAAGAAAATCCTGGATAAAACCTGAAATAGAAAACAGGGGTGACGGGGTGATGGGAAAGAAAGAAAGGGAGTATACAGAGTCAAGGAGAGAACGGGGTGAGAAAGCCCCAAGAGCTGGAAAACTTTCCTTGAAGCCCACGAGTTCCTCACTTAGGGGTAGAGCACTTGCAGCGTGCACGGACAGGAGTTTCTCCTTATCGCACTCATGGGTGCTTACAGCTGTTGTCGTTATTCATTAATATTCACTGAGCCACGTAAGCAGAACATGTGAAACTCGGGGTCTGGAGCGTTTATATAGCTTAATTTTTTAAGGTCAGAAAGGTGTCGTTCTCTGCCACTTTTTACCCCTTAAATAAAGTGGTGAAGATTGTCAGTTTTAGAGAAAAGCCAAAGCTCTTATTTCTGTCTAGATTTTTATCTCTGATTTAAATCCTTCAGAAAGATTTCAGGTACTTGACAGAAGAGGCAGCATCGCCTTTCCCTGATTATGCTTTGGAGGGAAATGGAGGTGAATAGAAGGATTTTATAATGAGAATACTAAACTGTAATTTAAAATTTTCTTCCAGGAAAAGGTCATAATCCCGGCACTTACAAATAAGGCTATAATGACCTGGTGTTAGGGAATGAGAACAGAGTTAGAGCCATAGTATATTGTTAACTGCTGATTTTCTGGCTTGGGGAAGTCACTTGTTTACAAGCCTCAGTTTCCTCATTTAGAAAATGAAAAGCATGGTGCCTGTGGTATAGGGTTATTAGGAAATCGAATGAGATGTTGATTTAAAAGGTATTGTAAACTCTCAATTCTAAGTGACTATGCAACTATTAATGTTTATGAAAAATCATAAATTAGTCTTTGCTTTATATTCAGAAATGATCTTACCTTTTAGCAAGTCATGTCTAGTTCTCTAATCAAAACCAAGTTGGAACAATGAGCTTGAAGGATGCTTATATAAAAGAGAAATCTCACAGACATATTTAAAGGTCTGGAAGGTATGATCTGGAAGAAAAACTTACACTGAGTTCATGAACTCTAAGCTACATTTGTTGAGTGTTCTGTATGTGCTAAATAGTTTGCCAGGACAATAATATTAGAGAGGTTGAAGGAACTGAACAGATCAACCCCCATGGAGGGCCCTCACCTACAGCGATGGAAGTAGATTGGTCTCTGTCCTTGAGAAACCCATTAAAATTAGTCTGAGAAAGGACGTGACAATTACTCGTGTAGTGTGAGGAGCAGCCAGAGCTAGAAGGACTTATTAGTGGTCTTCCTCTTTGCTTCGCTTTGTAAGAGTCCGAAATTGCATCAGGGTCCGCCTCCCCCCTTTCTTCGGTGGAAGATTAAAGGAGAGAATGAGGGTCAGAACTGGTCTAGTGTGGCAGAGAGGAATTGAGGACTCTTCCACAGCTTGGAATCCCAATCTTTATTTCCTGTGGTAAATTTGATTTCACTCTGTTAGGTAAAGTGAATGGATCTACTGTATCTTTTCTCAAGTAAGTTAAAGATTCACTCAGGGCTGATACCATGTTTTAGGTTGGATTCTAGGTGCGTACATCATTTTCTCTAGTGTTCCTTTATAATCACAATGCAAGCCCGGAGAAGGCCACCATTCCCAGACGAAAGCTAGAATACCTGTCTCTTCCAGGATCTCCTTGAGGACAGGGAAGTAACTGTTCAGCACACACCACATACAGTAACTACAACAGTATTGATAAGCTAACTGTGGAATGCTTGTGGAGACATCAGTCATTTAAAGTGAAGATGTGGTAGTATATGGGTACCTGGGGAAGAGAAGAAGTTGGGAACATTTCAAGGGAAGAAAAGCAAAGTTTGTACTTTATTACTAATCTAGGTCAAATATCTGGCTATGAGGAGGTGTTAATGGTCAGTCAGGATCCTTGTCTAGAATATCTGGATAATAATGCCAACATTTTTTATTTTTCTATGAGTAAGGAGGTATTGAGACCCAGTAAATAGTAAGTTGGCATTGATACCAAGTCATAGTAATGACAGCAATGCTTGACATTTTCCCAGTCAGTCCGCTTTATTATTTTGTCTTCTCTTGGACGTAATAAAATGATTAATTATACTGCCTGAAGCATGTGTCTCCCCTTCTTTTGTACTGAGAGGAATAGTAGTGGTTTTGTAAGTATGAGTGAGGGATAGATAAGTTTGAAAGCCCTTCCAAGAAAGGAAGAGAGATGTAGCAGTCCGATTCCTAGCACGGTGGAACGAAAACCTCTAGAGTGACAGAAACATTCATTGCATTCTCATTGCCCTAACTCATTTGTTCAAAACCAGCTCAGTGTGTGCCTTGTACAGTGTTCTCTGCTAGGAATTCAAGGATGATGATGAAGATGATGATGATGAAGTCATAGCCACCATCACTGTGGAGCTAAACCCGAGTATTATGGGAAGATCTGATAACTTATAATTATTTTGCTACAGTGGAATAAGTACATTAATTAACTGTTTCCCATCTTTTACATGGAATGCCTAGTCAAAAAATAAATAATGGCCAATTAAAAGGGGATATTGGAATGACTCATCCTCTCCAATGTGTGTGTGACTTTAGTGGATTAGATTTGAATGGTTGAGGAAGCAATAGAAACTTGGGTGCTCTGCTCCCCGTCTCTTAAGATAGCAGACCAGACCGCCTGACCTTTGAAAGGCCTGAGAATTGCTTGGTGCTCACTTTCTCTTCTCGCTTCCATTGTGTCTTCCTCTCTTGTGTGGGTTCCTTTCACTTTTTGACTCAACCTTTGTGTATGTTACTGCCCTTAAGCCCTTGCTGATGAGATTTTCTGCCTCAGTCATGCTTTGCTCAGCATTCAGAATGTTGCTGTTATGGAGTTAATTTTTTTTAAGGTTTCCTTTTCGTCATGCTGTATTTCTCAGATTATCTGGAGGGACTGTAATCCAATTTTAGGAATCCTTCAGGGCTAAGAGCCTAAACTGTTTTAAGCAATAGCATCTGGTTGCCAGGGACCCAACCACTTTGAGCGTGTTAAAGTCTAACAGCAGCCAGCTCTCAATTATCTATGGGAATGGAAGACTGCTGGGACGCCTTCAATTCACAGTGTGCAGAAATCTCACTTAAGCTGATAGTTGTGATCTCATCCCGTAGCTGAATTGAGGTGAGCTCCTCAGCAGCTGGTTTTGTGTTTCTTTCCTTTTTTTTGCTCCTCCCTTCTAACAGTGGCACCGTACTTTTGACAGTTTTTATATACAGAATTTGTCTGTACTTGACCTCAATCTCTCTCTCTCTCTCTTTTTTCTCTCCATTTGCATTCCCTTACATCATAAGTATGTTTGATTAAGCTGCCTCAATATTTTTTACATTGAGTAGAGTAAAAAATTGTTTTGTTTCAAGGTTGTGAAAAAAACAGTAACCAGGATACTTGAAAGAAAGATAGGAAAATTTTACAAAAGGTTAGCATCTGAATAACTGAGAACTGACTGTTAGAAGTAGAGAAAATAAGGCACCAATGTGAACTTGTAGCTGAAAATGATGTGCAGACCGTGTGTACTGCTCCTCAGTCTGATTGCAGTGTTAATGTTCACAGCTCAGTTTTCTCCAGTGGAAACTTCATGGCCACATGCGGGCTAAAGCCAGAGTGTGGTCATCTCTTTATGTCAGAAATCTGAAAAATGAGTTTCTTTTGATAGATGCTGAATGTAATCTTATTATTGGTAATGATAACGTGCTAGTTGTGCATGATGGCAAGGGTTACCATTTTTAGGATAGCTTTGTTGATGTGTAATTGACATATTAGAAAACTGCACACATTAAAAGCGTAAAATTTGCTAAGTTTTCACATGTGTATGCACCCATGATAGCATTGCCACAATCAGGACAATGAATATGTCCATCACCCGCCAAATTTTCTCTTGTCCCTCTATAATCTTGCTGGCTCTCTCAGGGAACCATAACCTGCTTTTTGTTACTACTGATTATTTTACATTTCTTAGAATCTTATAAAAGTTGAATCATCCAGACTGTATTCTTTTGTGTCTGATTTCTTTTACTCAGCATATTTGTTTTGAGATTGATTCATATTACAGTGTGTATCAGTTGATTATTCTTTTTTATTGTTGAGTATATTGCATTGAATTACATGACAGTGTATCTGTTCATTTGTTGATATACATTTGAGTTGTTCCCAGTTTTAGGCTGTAATAAATAAAGCTGACATAAACATTCATGTGTAGATCTTTATGGGGACATGTTCTTATATTTGTTTGGGGAACTACATAGCAGGAGAATGGTTGGATCATATGGTAGGTACACTTAGAACTTTTAAAAACAATAGCCAAACTGTTTTTCAAAGTGGCTGTTCTATTTTATATTCCTACCAGTAGTTATGAAATTTCCTCTACATCCTTGCCCACACTTGGTATGTTTTTTTCACTGTAGCCATGTATATAGTGATATCTCATTGTGGTTTTAATTTGCATTTCCCTAATGACTACTGATGTTAAGCATCTTTTTATGCATTTATTTGCCATCCATATGACTCCTTTGGTTAAATACCTGTTCACTATTGTCCATTTAAAAAATGGGTTTGTCATCAGCTGGAAAATCTCAGACATTCCATGCAGCAGTATCTTCACTGATATGTCCCCTAAAGCAAGGGACATAAAGGAAAGAATAAACAAATGGGACCCCATCAAATTAAAAAGTTTCTGTATGGCTGAAGAAAATAACATTAAAATGAACAGAGAACCAGCTATATGGGAAAACATATTTGCCAATGACACCTTGGACAAGGGTTT
>VMDR010020728.1:0-17346 GCA_007922815.1 Macrotus californicus | reverse complement strand
ACTCTAGTAAACATTATTGCACCCAACATAGGAGCACCTAAATATGTAAAGCAAATCTTGATGGACATAAAGGGAGAGGTTGACAGAAATACAGTCATAATTGGGGATATTAACGTCCTTTTGACTTCAATGGTTATATCTTCCAGACAGAAAATCAACAAGGAGACAGTGGCCTTAAACAACACACTATATCAAATGGATTTAATTGATAACTTCAGAAAATTTCACCCCGAAGTAGCAGAATATACATACTTTTCAAGAGCACATGGAACATTTTCTAGGATAGACCACATATTAGGACACAAAACAAGTCTCAATACATTTAAGAAGATTGAAATCACATCAAACATCTTCTCTGACCACAGGCAATGACACTAGAAATCAGTCACAAGAGGAACACTGAAAACACACAAAGACATGGAAGGTATATAACATGTTATTAAACAATGAATGGGTCAACAATGAGGTCAAGAAAGAAATCAAAAGATACCTTGAAACAAATGAAAATGAGAACACAACAATCCAAAATGTGCGACACAGAGATAGCAATCCTAAGAGGGAAAATCATAGCATTATCAAATGTCAAAAAACAAGAAAAACCTAAAAAAAAATCTAACTTTACAACTTAAAGGAACTTGAAAAAGAACAACAAAGCCCAAAGTGAGTAGAAGGAAGGAAATAATAAAGATTAGAGCAGAAATAAACAAAATAGAGTCTAAAAAATAATACAAAAGATCAATGAACCCAAGATCTGGTTCTTTGAAAAGATAAACAAGATAGACAAACCTTTAACCAGACTCATAAAGAAAAAAAGAGAGAGGACCCAAGTAAATAAAATCAGAAATGAAAGAGGAGGAGTAACAACTGACACCATAGAAATACAAAGGATTGTAAGAAAATATTATGAACAACTATATACAAACAAACTGGACAACCTGGACAAAATAGACAAATTCTTATGAACATACAATCTTCCAAAACTAAATCAGGAAGAATCAGAGAATCTGAATAGACAGATTACGCCTAGTGAAATTGAAACAGTAATGAAAACACTCCCAACAAACAAAAGCCCTGGACCAGATGGCTTCACAGGTGAATTTTACCAAACATTCTGAGAACTAACACCTCTCCTTCCTAGCTATTTCAAAAAATTCAAGAGGAGGGAAGCCTCCCAAACTCATTTTACGAGGCCAGCATTATCCTAATTCTAAAACCAGATAAAGTCTACTAAGAAAGTTAAAGACCAATATACCTGATGAATATAGACGCTAAAATCCTCCACAAAATATTAGCAAACAAAATACAGCAATGAATCAAAAAGATCAAACACTACAATCAAGTGGGATTTATTCCAGTAATGCAAGGTTATTAAAACATCAGCAAATCAATAAATGTGATTCACCACATAAACAAAATGAAGGATTAAAACCACACAATCATTTCTATAGATGCAGAAAAAGCGTTTGAAAAAAATCCAGCACCATTTATGACAAAAACTCTCAGCAAAATGGGATTAGAGGGAACATACCTAAAAATAATAAAGACCATATATGACAAACCCACTGCCAGCATCATACTTTCTGGGCAAAAACTACAACTGTTACCCTTAAGACTGGGAACCAGACAGGGATATCTGCTTTTACCTCTCTTATTCAGCATAGTATGGAAGTCCTAGCCACCGTAATCAGACAAGAAGAAGAAATAAAAGGCATGCAAATCAGAAAAGAAGCAGTAAAACTGTCTTTATTTGCAGATGACATGATACTGTACATAGAAAACCCCAAAGATTCCACCAAGAAACTACTAGAAATGATAAATGGATTCAGCAGAGTAGCAGGACACAAAGTTAATATCCAGAAATCAGTTGCATTATTATATGCCAATAAGAAACTGACAGAAAGGGAAATTTAAAAAACAATCCCATTTACAATTGCTTCAAAAAGAATAAAATACCCAGGGATGAATCTAACCAAGAAGGTAAAAGACCTATACTCAGAAAATCCTAAGACACTGAAGAAAGAAACTGAAGAAGATACAAATAAATGGAAGCACATACCGTGTTCATGGACAGGAAGAATTGACATAATTAAAATGTCCATAGTATCCAAAGCAACCTATAGATTCAATGCAATTCCTATTCAAAATTCCAATGACGTATTTCACAGAACTAGAACAATTATTTCAAAAATTTATATGGAACTGCAAGAGGTCCCACAGAGCAACAGCCATCCTGAGAAAGAAAAACAAAGCTAGGGGAATCACGCTACCTAATATCAAACTATACTATAAGGCCATAGTAATCAAAACAGCATGGTACTAGCATAAAAAGACACATAGATCAATGAAGTAGAAAGAGAGCCCAGAAATAAACCCACACTTTTATTGTCAATTAACATTTGACAAAGGAACTAATAAGCACACACAACAGGCTAAAGATAGTTCATTCAATAAATGGTGTAGGGAAAATTGGACAGATATGTGCAGAAGAATGAAAATATACCGTCTTCTTACACTACACACAAGAATAAATTCAAAATAGTTTAAAGACTTAAATCTTTGACCCAAAACCATAGAAATCGTAGAAGAAAACATAGGTAGCAAAATCTCGGACATTACTCACAGCAATATTTTGTCGGATATATCTCCCCAGGCAAGGGAAACAAAAGAAAAAAATATACAAATGGCACTACATCAAACTAAAAAGTTTTGCACAGCAAAGGAAAACATCAACAGAATAAAAAGGCAACCCACTGAATGGGAGAACATATTCACTGAAAGATCTGATAAGGGGTTAATATCCAAAATTTACAAAGAACTTCAAAACTCAACACCACACACACACACAAAAACCCAATTACAAAATGGACAAAGGACCTTAATAGACATTTCTCCAAAGAGGATATACAGATGGCCAATAGACATATGAAAAGATGTTCAATGTCACTAATCATGAGAGAAATGTAAATTAAAACCACAAGGAGATATCATCTCACACCTGTCAGAACAGCTCTCATCAATAAATGAAAGAACAACAAGTACTGGTGAGGATGTAGAGAAGAGAAAACCCTATCTACTGCATTGTTGGTGGGAATGCAGACTGGTGCAGCCACTGTGGGAAGCCATATGGAGATACCTCAAAAAATTAAAAATGGATCTGCCTTTTGACCCAACATTCCTACTTGTGGGAATTTATCTGAAGGAACGCAAAACACTAATTTGAAAGAACATAAGCACTATGTTCACTACAGCATTATTTGCAATCAACAAGATATGGAAGCAGCCCAAGTGTCCATCAGTAAATGAATGGATAAAAGAACTATGGGACATTTACACAATGGAAATGTAAAAAACATTTTTATAGCTACTCGGCTGTAAAAAACAAGAAAGTTTTACCCTTTGTGACTCTATGGATGGACCTGGAGAACATTATGCTAAGTGAAATAAGTCAGGCAGAGAAAGACAAATACCATATGATTTCACTCATATATGGAATCTAATGAACAAACTGAACGAACAAGAAAAATAAATACAGACTCATAGATAGCAGGATGACAGATAAAGGGGGAGGGTAGGGAGGGGGACTGAGCAAAAAGGAAAAAGGACTTATGGACATGGACAGCAGTGTGGCAATTGTAGGGAAGAGGGGGTATAAGAGGACTAAATGGTAATAAAAAATACAATAAAGAAATTATTTAAAAATTGGATGGATTCTAGGAATATTTGGAAATGAAAATCAATGGGACTTGGTGATTAACTGAAAATGTGGAGTGAAAGAGGGGAAGATGTCATAATTGATGTCCCTACTTCCGAATTAGACAGTTGGATAGATGGTGCATAAGATCAGGAACACTAACAGAAAAGTTAATTGGGGAGATCATGAGTTCGTTTCAGCCATGGTGAAGCGCTTTGAAATGTCAAAGTGAAAATGTCGTGCAAGAGTCCGTAGTTCAGAGAGTTGCCTGGACTGGGAAGATGAGTTTGTGAGTCAGCTTACATGAAAGTTAGGGCATGGTTGAAATGATCCAAGAAGAGAGGATAGCTTTATATAAGGACTTGGAACCAACCACATCTTGACAAACTTCAACAATTAACAGTTAGATAGAGAAGACTCACCCTCAAAGGAAACAGAGAAGCAATAAAGATGGAGAGGAAAATGAAGAGAGTGTCATGTCATAGAAACCAAAGGGGAAAAAAAATGGAGTGGTTAAGGATAGAGTGGTCAATAGTGTTGAATGTTGCTAAAAAAAAGGGAAAGTAAAAGTTGAAATATGTCTACGAGGGAGGCTTCTTACAGAAAGCTGTTTCATCTAGAAAACATACCTTTTTCCATCCCCTTTGCTTCCTGCCTCCTGCCTGGAAAAGCTGATGTGTTTGTGGGCATTTCAGCAGCCAGTTTGAACCATGAGACACTTTGCCTGTGAAAGCCTACATTTTAGTTGAACAAAAAAATGTAAGGAATGTGCGTCCTTGATGACCATGTAACCACCCAACCGGTTCTAAACTCCTCCCTCTGCACAAGAAAAAGAAACACCTCTCCTTTTTAAAAAGAAAAATGTCTGCTATAGTCAATACGTGGAGGTCAATGGTAAATTCAGTGGGAATGATTACTTTGGAGTGATGGGGCTGTTGGTCATAATAAAAAGGTTGATAAAGGAGAGAGGGAGGAAGAAATGGAGACCCGTGAGTAAAGTCAAATCTCCTGAGATGTTAGACAATGATGGTCTATGATGAAGGCCAGGAAGACTCTTTTCACAGTGTAATAATTGTACACCTTGACTGCATAGTCATGTTCGTCACTCTATCACTACACGACAGGGTAATTAACAGATATTCACAGGAACCAGTAACTCTGGAACAGACACCAAAACAGATAGGATTATTCAGTGGAAATAATGTCAGCCAGTTCTGCCTTTTCCTAACATCTTTATCAGATACAGGCAAGGCTTCGTTATTTCATTCAAGTCCTATTAACTTACTTAGGTCAGAGGGCATAAAGCTGATGACTTTCTAATAGAAAACACATCTTTCAGTTTTGTCTATTGTCTTTACAATGTCTTATATGTCATTAATACCTCTATAAGTTTATTTATATTAAAAGGTAATAGATCATAAAGTCAATGAATTAAAGCTGTCAATGACAGCAGGGAGGCATGTTAATTTGATTTGTTTTGCTAATTTAGTTCCTTGCAAAACAGGCTTGATTCTCACTGCATTTTGATAGAACATTTAAATATTTGTTCAAAAAAAGTTTTGGAAGGACTACTGTTGTTTGCAAGGAGTGCATTCCATTTAGTACAGTCTGTAACTGAAATCACCATAACAAGTATGGGCACGAAGTCAGGAAGGTGTTCAGCTGGTCAGACATGGCGGTTTTGTGTTTTTGCTGTAGGATTGCACCCAAGTAGGTTTTAAATGAGAAAGAGACAGGAAGGGTCTCTGGACTTCACTTCACCTAGGTGGCAGAAAATACCCAAGGGGTGTCGTATTTCGGGTGCCCACACATCACCACATGCTAGTCTGTCTCTTCCTGCTTCATCATACATGGGAAAAGGAAACAAAGATCTAAGTCATTGGAGATGCAATTACGGCTTCCCCTAATATTATCTGAACAGCTCAGACACAGTGCTGTTGGAAGCTGAGGCTGAGACTAAACAGCTATAAACAAGAGTTAACACCCAGTATGCAGATGCTGGAATAATAATTAAGGAGTGACAATGATAATATGTTATGCACTTTAAAAAATAAACTTTCAAAATGCATTTTTATATAACACTACTTAATGTTGGCTGTATGTATTAATAAACGATTCCACCTTTAATTAAAAAAATACTAAAATAAAATCTATGGTTATACCTCTACAGGAGCTTCAGCTACAGTCCTTAATTAAGGTTTAAATAAAACATCGACTGTTCAGACCACCAAGACCTGGTGTGACAGATCCCGAATTAAGGTATTTGTGCCTCAACGTAAATGTCACCTCCTCATTCGCTCACGTCACATTGTGGCCTTATCTGAAGTTGCTGCGCACAACCCCACCCATGCCTTAGTCTCTTTCCTACTTGCTGCCTTCACCACATTTATTATAATCTATAATTATCTTGGTAACTTACTTGATTCTAGTTTATCGTACACCTTTTCTCCCCCATCCCCCCAAAAGAACGTAAACTCCATGAGGTAAAAACTGTTGACTTGTTTACTTGCTCTAGAAAAATCCCTGTCACATGATGGATGCCTTAAAATACTGACCACATAGACAAAGAAGTGATTTGGGGGTTACTGTGTGCCAGACGCTGTGCTCACCTCTTCATGTGTCTCGCCTACTGCTCCCACAATTGGGTGAGGCGGAGCTATATTTTGTAGGTTAGGACACCAAGACTCAGAGCGGTTAACTGATCCAGGGTCACACACCTAGTGAGTGAGGAGGCTAAGCTTTGAATCCAAACATGTCTAACGCTAAAGCCCTGGCTCTTAGCTACAATATTATATTGTTTCCATCTGAGAGCTGGCACTGTCGCAATCCTGGAAAACACACGCTTACTTGGCTTTGTGATTCAAGTTCTGGGTGAGTTCCTTTCTTCTTTTTGATTTTTCTTAATCCTTTGGTCCAATACCAAAATACAGGGCTTAGAGAAGCAGGGGAAGTAATCTTGAAGCAAGGGACACCAGCCTAAAAATATCTGCTTGGAATTCTGTAGGGAACCTCATACCATAAAAATACCGTGAAAGAGTCTGGTGGGGTTTTTTTTGCTTTCCTTTGTTTACAAGAAGCACACAGAAGGGACAAGCAGACCACATTCTTAAATAACAGAAAGCAGCTCTGTGCAGGCATCAGGCTGACACACAGAATCTCCGTTGCCAAGGGAAAATAACGGGCCTGCTCCTGCTCAATGATACAGGTCAGACAGTGAAGTGCAGTTTGTGGACGTCAGCAGACACAGCACGGCGGCTTTTGTGTGAAACACGTAACAGGCCACACAAGAGCTGGCTTCCTAGGATGCTTTACAAGATGAGGAGACGTAAAGAGAGGCTGGTGGGGTCAGCAAGAGGAGCTGAAGACAAGGAAAGCCCTGCTCCAGAGTTTACCTCCAGGGAGCCAGTTGGTGGGCCACAATTCTCCTCCTTCCCTGTTCAATGGGAATTGTGTCCAGTGGGAGAAAGACACCACAGGAATCTGAATTATTATTATTCTGGCCTACAAGGTGATAAGTACTTACACATTCTGGCAATCTGAGCCTTAAGAAAAACTGAACAGGAGGAACATTTGGGAAAATTGGACCCTAAGGTCAAAACGTGCTTTAAACATTCAGATGGGGCCTTAGAAATAAAAATGACCCTCGGCGTTATTTTTGGTAAGAATAAATCTTGAGCTACTCTTTGTCCAACTTTGTACTTGGATGTAGGATGGTTTCGATGGGATTATGTAAAAGATCTCATTCGAGCTGTTATTAAAAATGCTGAAATCCAGAAAAAACTACTCCAAGGCTTAAAGAACTAATTCTGTACTAAGTTTAAATCAAACTCCCAAACTTCTAAGCTACATGCGGCCGTGCATCATTGTCCCACTCGAGAGCGCTATATTTACAGCCTGACATGATGATGCTTTGGGTGGTTATTTTTCACGTAGGAAGTCACACTAACTCCCCCTGAACCGCCTGCATGTATCTTAGAGCTAACTTTTCCCTTCCCAGAAAATGCTTCTGTATAGAACTTTTAAAAAGAGAGATCTTGAATGTCAAGGTGTTATAAAAAGATAAAACACGCGTCGCACATGTTCACAGCCTGCTGCCCAGCGGAGCACTCAGGGCAGGTTTTCTGGAGCCAGTTTCATTAGCGGAAAGCTTGACAAATGCTTACCACTAGCAGACTGGGGATTTCTTTCAGGCTTATGCTTTATACTTTGAACCCACTCAAGTACAGAATGTCATTATATAGCTTTGTTATGATTATTTTTCCCTAGTTTTTCTATCTTTTTTATTATTTATTGATTCTTTAATTGACTTTATGGGGTGACACTGGTTAATAAAAGTACATACATTTCAGGTGTCCATTTCTATAACACACCCTCCATATTCTGTATTGCGTGTTCACCACCCCAAGTCAAGTCCCCTTCCATCACCATTCACTGCGTGAAGCATGGATGGATCTGGAGACTGTTATGCTACGTGAAATAAGCCAATCAGAGAAAGACAAGTACCCTATGATCTCACTTACATGTGGAAGCTAATGAACAAAATAGAAACACACTTATAGATACAGAGGACAGACTGACAGCTGTCAGGGGGTAGGGGTTTGGGGTGTGCTAGGTGAAAAAAGTAGAGAGATTAAGCTAAAAAAAAATAACCTCCGACATAGACAAGAGTATGGTGATTATGAGAGAGAAAGGGAGTGAGGGGAGGTAGAAGAGGGTAAAGGGGGTGTAAATGGTGATGAAAGGAGACTTGGGGTGGTGAACATACAATATGATTTTTCAATTATACATTATTTATGAGTTAGGAAGTCCATAACTTTAGCAATAACTGTCTAATGCATGTGTAAAAATACGTGGATTTGGGTCAGACTTTTGCAAACTAAAGAGTGTTACCTGAGGGGCATGTGTTATGTTCTCAGCTAATTAATTGGGTGAGTGGGGGGGGAGCGCTCAGTTTCCTGAGATATAAAATGAGGGGACAGGATTAAAGGATCACTCCCATCCTTTCTGGTTCCAGCAATCTACAGAAAATGGGGGCAGGATGTCCAAGACCTAATACCCACACGTGAAATATCAGTTAGAGATCTCTGGATTGCCAACAGGTTGAGCGAGCATTTCAAAGTCATCTGACAGTTTTGGCATCAACTTCCTGGTAACCTCCATTATTTTGGGGAAGAAAAACCTAACTGATTGCAAACTCATTTTTAAATGCATGATCTTAATAAGTGGGTTGCTAATGAAGTTCCTGGTCAACGAGGAGCCCCTTCTTTTTGCAAAAACATCTAATAACCTTCCATTACCATCATTTATTCTTTAACAGAAAAATTTACATGAAGCCAAGATCTGTAATGAACCAAAAACATCAAAAAATAACGCTGACACACTGCAATGATTTCACTCCGAACTCACAAAATTGGAGAGATTTGGGATGGCTCTTTGTGCATGAAAGAATTCTTCCCAGGAAGTTTCAGGGTGGGGTTGGTAAGAGCCCCCCTGACAGAACTCCTCCAGTGGGTACTTGGCTTTCAGGGCAGCCACCTTGTGAAGTCAAGCTCTTCAATATTGCATTTGCTTTAAAGTCATAGACTTGACAGAGTTACTGAAATTATTTTAGGGAGAAGGTATAAATTATCAGCAAATGAACAAATATATGTGCTAGGCTTTTAGTCTATGATTGATATCAAAACAGCAACTTGAGTAATTAGATTTCGAAAGTAATTCATGTGAAAGCAATAACAAGCAAAGTTGGGACTCTGCCATTTGATTATTTAATTTCTTTCTCCTGTCCTAACTATAAATCAAAACATTCTCAAAATAGTAGGCATCGTAAAAACTGAATTAAAAAAAATTCCTGGAAAAGCCAGATTATAAATGGAAATAGGTTAGTTTTGTTGTTTGCTTGTTTGGCTTTACGGAATCACTGTGTAGTGCGGATTACCTGAGTTACAGCGCTATCAACAGAGTTGTTAGGCAATGTGTTTGTGGAAGAAAATTAGTGCTTTGCGATCCATCTGCAAACCTACTAGTGTGTTTTATAGCGTGTCAGTTATTTAGTGCTGCCTCACTGCATCCCAGGTGTGGTACTCGTCATCATGTGAGTTTGTATTTTGCACCTGTCTCTTCCGTGAGACTGAACTCTGCCTAGGCAGGGCCCCTGTCTTATTCATCTTGGTTCATCAGAGGATAGCACTGCCTCATCTATAGCAGGTGGGTGTCGAGTCAAATTCTCCCCACTGTTTTCGAACCCTCCACGTCCTCTCTACTGCCTCAAGTCTTTTGGTCCTTCAGTACCGAATGCTCCCTGACGTCTCCCTGCAGCACCCACTCGGATGTGGCACTTCTCTTCCCCAAACCAGAAACTCCCCAGAGTGTGCGCCACCTCCTCTTTAAGGAGATCAGAATGTGATTCCCTCAGGGTCTCGACCACAGTAAATCCTTCTCTGAATCTACTGTGGCTTCTAGCACACTCCTTTGCATATATGAGGTTATTAAAAAGTCACTGATTCAATAAACTCAGGATTTTATATAGTGGTTCTCATGGAGGGATTTAACATCCCTTCAGAGGCATTTTGAAAAACTGATGGGGGCACTTAAAAAATTGATCAGGGTGCTGTGGGTGAGAGAGGAGGGGAGGACCCTAGATGACTTACAATCACAGGAATCCCACACAACGAAGAGCTGCCCAGTGTCCCGAACTCCCTCATGTCCTTCTGGACACTTTACATGCAAACCCAAGGTATTTTTTGGGTTTTCCTATGGTTTTCTAGGATTTACTTGGATTTCCAGGATTCAGCTGCTGTGCAAATTAAAAGATTGTACTTTACGCTGTTCAGAACTTTACCAAGAGCATTTCACCGTTTAGCAAATCACATGGCCAACCACACCAGCAATCTTGGTATTGACTTGATAACCAGCGCCCCTGGGTCATTCTGCTTTTATAGCAGTTGTGCTTACTTTCACGTCTACATACAAATATACTTACTTAGCCCTTAATTCACATGTCAAATATAAAGGAACAGTGCCCGCAATATCCAGCATGGCTTACTTCTTTTAAGTGCAAAGTGATTCAGTATAAGTGGGTTGCACATCTGGCCATTTTATTAAGCCTTCTATATTAGTTGCTTCAGATTTCTTACCTTTCTTACTTTATTGGAATTCTGTTGCTAGGTAGATTATATTATCTATGAATTTTATTTTAGGATTTATTGTCAAAATTGGGTCAGATAGTATTGAGGACCAGTGATCTAGTACTTTCTAGTACAGTTTTCTTATTTTACAGAAAGGAAATGGGACAGTAGAGATGAAATGATGTATCCAAGGTCATAGAGTTGATTAAGAATTAGCCTTTGTAGCCCTGGCTGGTGTGGTTCAGTGGATTGAGTGTCAGCCTGCAAACCAAAGGGTCGCTGGTTTGATTCCCAGTCAGGGTACATGCCTGGCCTGTGGGCTGGGTCCCCAGGGTGGGGGCAGGGGGGGTGCGCTCGAGAGGCAACCACACATTAATGTCTCTCCCTCACGTCCCCTCTCTCTAAAAATAAATAAATTAAATCTTTAAAAAAAAGAGAAAATAATTTTTTTAAAAAAAAGAATTAGCCTTTGTAGATTCATTAATATATAGCTGTAGCCCAAATAATTAACATTCCAGATTCTAACACCCTGGTAGATTATGTTCTGTCACATAATATAAAATTCTACTTTTTAATAACATTTCCTTTTGCCCAGCAAAGGTGTCTAGAAAGAAAATTTCTTTCAACTTGGAATTTCTATTCTGATGATCCTAACACAGACCAGAACTGTGTTTTTAAGAAAAAAAATAGTCCTTTGACTTGGTGCAGGGCTAGACTGAGCATTTACTCTTGGCCCTGTTACATCCCTCCTCTCCCCACCATCCTGCAGGAGGCCTGTTTGAATCCAGCGCACTGAAGCACAGCCCTTCCTCCCAACAGAATCAACGGCAACAGTGACTGAGCCAATCAGTTCTCTTTGCATCCTTTCCTTCCATGTCTTCCTACGCAACTGCACTTAACAGTTACTGACCTGTGACCCCACGGAGAGCCTTTGAAGGTTCCTCGAGTGTTGAGGTCGCTTTCTCACGAGGGATAAGGACAGGTTTTTCGCTGGCAGAATCAGTGGACGAGCTGTCCTTCTCGCAGCCATTTACATGGCCATTCTGTATCTGTGACGGCGGCGGCTGCAGGGGCCCTGCTTCAGGCCTCTCTGCCTTGTCTTTAGCATCTTTGTTGCCTTGATGCTGTTTGGACTTGCTTCTTTTTCTTTTATTGTTCTAGAATGAGAGACAAATGAGAAGATAATATTACTTAGCTGAGACCCTTGAAATATAAGATGAACCTGAGAGACCAAAATAAGACGTTTTATATGAGATGTTTTATATATATAAAATAGATGTGATATAAAAAATAAGATGTGGCAAAAGTAGGTTTACAGTTGTGAGTACACGAAACACAGACTTTATTCTTGTGTTATTATTTACTAAATATAAATAGTTTCCTGGCACTTCTAATAGAATGAAAGAAACACCTACATCTTTTTCTTTTGTTTTATCATATTTTATTTGAGATACTATCAAATATCTTTCTTTTTTTAATTGTTCAGTTACAGTTGTCCCACCTTTTCCCCCATAGCTCTCCCCTACCCTATCCCCCCCACTCCCACAGTCAATCTCCCTCCACCGTGATCCATGTCTGTGAGTCCTCCATTTGTGTTCCCTGGTGGGCCCCTTTCCCCTTCTCTCCCACCATTATCTGCCTCCCCCTGCCCAAACAAAGAATCAGCAAGGACATTGTGGCACTGAACAACTCACTAGGTCGAATGGGCATAACTGATAATACAGAACACACATCTTTATTAACCACCCAATTTAATGTGAGTAAATATTTCCTTTCTTACAATAAATTGTATAAACTTTTCCTTCATAAACACAGTAAACAAAAAGGTTCCTCTAAGAGGAAAAAAATGGCAGCGAATGGCTTCAACCCTGACATATGATTTCAGCACATCAAGGTACCACACGAGTGGCAGCCCAGTGCAGTCCCGCGATCATGCCCTGCAAGAATAATTCAGCTGCCCTGGAGAACAGCTCTCATTTCTTAAAGAGGAGATGAGGGTGGGGGAGGCAAGGAGGACGCCAAGGTTATGATCCTCTGTGGAGAAGGGGAGATGGAGGGAAGAATTGGCAAGAAAAAGGCAGGCAAGTCCTTGCAAAAATGAAGATGTAAAAGGCAGATTCCCTGAAGTCCACATTGGGTTTATAAAACAGGCATCAAACAACCAGGAGAGCCCAGGCAGCCACAGGACCCAGAATCACCACCATGAATATTTATGCTGGAGCAGGTAACTGCTACAAAATATTGCTAAACTGACCTGAGCCCACTAGTTTGGATTGTGCAGCAGGACCCCTGGACCTCTTAGCTGCCAGCTGAGCAGCATTACAAGACTTCATTGCCCTGCATTTCAGACAACTAAAATTTTTTAGACCTCAGTTATTACAATATGACAGAATTTTACTGTTTCTCTCTTGAAATGTCATAATGGTCAGTATACGTAACAATTCAGAGGAAATTAAGGTGGTGTTCCAAATATGACGCATGCTTTATTGACTTTGATTTTGTACCCAGGGGATATTCAATGTTCTTAACGTCTAGTACAGTACAGGCCTCGGCCAATCAGAACAGACGCTGACCCATCAGGACACACCCTGTCCGCCTGCAGCATCAGTGGGTCCCAGCTGAACATCAGCCTGGCTTTGTTCTTCAACACATTTGGAAAAGAAATAAAAAGAAACAGCTTTCTCTTCTGAATTCTCCTCCCTCCTCCCTCCCTTTCCTTTTGAAACCCTGAGCATACCCCTGAGTAAGTGCTCCTCCAGAGAAGAGAGAGAAGTACACTCACTGGGTGGCGGGAGAGGCCAGCGGCCCCTATTCCCACACAAGCCCCACGTCTGCTGGGCTGGGGAGAGCACTTTCCCACTGAACCCCTAAGAGGGAGACCCAGTAATGAGTCGGGTCTGCAGCTGCTGTCTGCTCCTTTTTTCACATCAGAGAAATTTTTCCACATGAGTGTAAATACTGCCTTTCAATTGCATGTGAATCATCTTCGCCTCACACAAAAGCCTGGGAAGCTATGATTAAAGATAAGAAGAGATTGTCAAAGATGGTGGCACACAAAGACTAGGGAAAAAAATCTCCTAATTCTTCCTATTCTACATGAAACTAGAAAGAGAAAAGGGGAAAAGAATAATTCCAGTGATCTCGGGATTTTATGAAAGTACAATAATAATAATGCTTGTTTGTTTTGTTTAAAACCTGTCTGGCAGGCCTGTGATCTTGCCTCACGGAGGAGACTGGTGTATCTCCTTCTGGGATACCCCGAGCTCAAGCCCTGCGGGCAAACAGTGGCGAGGGGCAGGGCAGTGATTTTGAAAAGAACAGAGTTTTTGTGAAGGGCATGAAGCAGGTTCCAGGCCGAGAACAAAGAGGGAGTTGCGCCTTACAGGGGCTACTGAGCATGTTCACAAGGTCAGGAAGGCGCGTGCTGGACACAGAGGGCCAGTGTGTGCACATGTACACCTCACATGTGTCCTGAAGTCACTCTCGGTGACTAGACAAGAAAGCAAAATAATTTGAAAGGGGCAGATTAACATCTTCCCTCTGTTTTCAAGATGGAGTCTGCCAGGGTTCTCAAGAAAGAAAAATAGGCCCCTTACTATGATTTGAAAGTATTTTCTTTTTCTCTTCTTTTATTAAAAAAAAAATCTAGCATAGAACTCAACAAAAAAGTATCTCAGCACAGCTTTGGACAGATTCTTTCAGTTGGAAAAACATGTGAAAATATATTTAGAACTTTTTCAAGTATCTTTAAAACACTCCCTAATTTTTCCCTTTGTGCTACAGGATATGTTTGGGCAAGTTAATGTCTTGAATCCTTTGAATTCTCAGGCGAGGCTCCCCTTAATACTTAAAAAGAAAAACTCAGGGACTTCTAAAGCACACCTGGTGGTTAAAAACACTGAAGAGAAAACAATGGCATTAGGAGGGAGGGTGGCTGGCAATTGGAGAGCTGTGCATTTGGAAGCTTTCTCGGTGTATATACTAACATATTTGAGAGAAGCATAAAATTGGCAGCTTTGTTAAAATGATAACAACCATAAAAGTTTTGATTGAAGATGTTACTAATTTACAATCCATATTAATCTTACCTTCTTTTTCCCCGTCATATTCCATTCTTTCAGCACTTGAATTGCACTGCCTGGACAGAGACAAAGGGTCTTTAACGTGTGTTCACACAATAAAACCCGCACAGAATTCATCTCAGTCTTTCCATCTTGGTAGCAATTTTTTTCTTGGCGTTTTCATTTGTTTTGATACATCCTACCTTAATAAAAATGCCAGTCTCGTGTTTTATTTCCAGATTTTCATTTAATTCACTGCATGATCTTGGTTTTATCAAAATATTAAGCCCTACTACATGAAGCTTACTTTTTTATCATTATGTTGTCTTAGAGAAAATGAAATATATCTTGAGAATTTTCTGATAGCTTCATTGCCATAAATAGAATTAAAATTGTTCTGTTTGATATATGAGTCAAAATACCTATAATCTTCTTCACCAAACATGGGAGTATTTTGAGTATGTTTTGCATATGAATCATAGCTTTTTATTGGCCATTCCTGCTCTTCTTTCTGCCTCCACTCATTATAAGGAGAACAGATTATCTGATGTTAGTTCTGCCCTCGTCCCTGTGGGCAGGGACGGGCTGTGGTCTTTTCAAGGCATCTACTTCGAAACAAAAGGAGTTCAGGATCTGTCAATGCCATTCACACCCAAACAAGGAACTACGCTGACTCTGGGGACCTAACCTGATAACATTGCACAACGTTTTCAAAGAAGTGTGTTACCATTGGTCAGCTACAGTGCATGTTTCCACCTCCTCTAACAAAGTTCTTCCACTCATTCCAGTTGTGCTGGGGATAATTTCAACAATAACTTATTGGTAATGAATACATCAGTTCTCTTTTTTCACATAAACAGGTACTTCTACAGGAGTAGCTTGTAAATATATTCTTTTAACAATAGAAGCATTCTTATACAATCTCATTATACTAACAGTTCTCTACAATGAGTGTGTTGGCCCAACAAAGATAAACTTCAGCCTGGTCTTTATAACAAATTTCAAGTTAGCAGGGTCTCCATATTGAGTCTACTGTCCCTGTTGGATAAGCAGAGGCCATACTGCTTTGACCATAATTTAGACAGGCTAATTATTCCGATCTATTCAAAGTTTCCAACTCAATGCTCCTCTTAGGCTTTTTGAGTTATATGTACTTGAAATAATAAGACTATACTTAAAAGTAAGCTCTAATTCAGACTTTTTATTAACTGGGCTGATCTTTCTGTAATTTTTCCAGAGACTTAACGCTTCACAGTATTTTCCTTTAAAAGAACTTTAGGAAGTCACTTTCATTAGGTTTCTTGGTAAGTCCTGCCGGCAGCTAATAATCACCAGGGTAGTCCTTACTTATAGCTAAACTTCAGCTTCCTAAATAAAATTTAGATGTAAGAAAGTGTTAAAGTAACGTTCTTTTTAATCAGAGGAAGGAGACTGAGTTGCTTCCTGCTTTTAATTGCAATATTCAATTATTCTTCTGGTTTTCATATTCTGACATAAATTCTATTGTAATTTTTTAAATTGAGCTTTTAGAGGGTAATTCTGAAGAAGAAATACCCATGTTTACAGAGAATTTTGAAACCGTTATTGTTACATTTTAATTACACTGAAACTGCTTGGAGTTTTTTAGGCCCCTCGGAAATAGTGCTTTCAATATGCCACGTAAGTGATTCCTAACAAATATTTCTGATTCTCAGTGGTTTTTAAACAAGTTGTCTGATTGGTCCCCAACCAAAATGACAAGAGGTTTCTCGGAGATCAGTGAGTTCTTTTTTTTTTAAATGAGACCTCAACGCTGACAAGGTGAACATTTCCAGGAGGACAAGCCAAGGTGCTCTATTTAAATACAAATGGATTTGATGACAGTGTATCAGTTACTGAGCATCTGTGCATTTCATCAGAATCACTTTGTAATAAAAACGTTCTCTGTGGGGGCCTGAATCCAAGTGAGGGTGGGGAGGGGTGGGAATAATAACAACCTTCTTCCTTTCCTACAGCTCTTTTGCCATGCGAGTGATACTGGCAAATGGAACCGGAAAAGAGTTTATCTAGCCAGGACGCGCAGTTCCAAAATCCCTTTCTCCAGACAAACCGCACTGAATGCTGCAGGCTGGATTAATACAGCACTCTCTACTACTTGTTCTTTAATAACTAAAGACTCTGTATCTGCTACTCCATGAACCAGGGAAGAGCAGAAAGGCTGCGCACTATGGGTCTGCTTGCAGGTCTGTTTTAAATGATAATCATTTTTCAATTCAATTAGGACCCTAAACCTTGACTGGAGACCTCGGAGTGTGAGCATGCTGCCTGCTTTCAAGACCTTGCCGAAACTGCAATTACACTCGCAGAGACTTGGAAAGATTATTCTACTCCTAGGAAAATAAGTCAGTCAAAGTGTCCTGAACAAGTGTGCATAGGACACTATTGAGAAATGTGCTGATAACTCTTCCCTGACCTTATTTGTCAGATTATG
>VMDR010020727.1:0-17338 GCA_007922815.1 Macrotus californicus | reverse complement strand
GGTAGGTAGAAGATAGACAGGGGGAGGTTAAGAATAGTATAGGAAATGTAGAAGCCAAAGAACTCATATATATGACCCATGGACATGAACTAAAGAGGGGGAGTGTGGGGGGAAGGGGTGTGCAGGGAGGGGGGTGGGGGGAGGAGATGGGACAACTGTAATAGTATAATCAATAAAATATATATTTTTAAAAATAAATAAATAAATAAATAAATAATTTGATGAGGAAAAAAATAAAATAAAATAAAATAAAAAAACATGAGGTATAAATATAAAGTAGCAAATTCATTTTTAAAAAATCAGAATTATTGTATCCAACTGAGTGCTGCCCTTAAAATTTCAAGCGCCTACCACCTGTGTTCTACGGGATGCAGCTCTTGCTCAAAATATTTTTGAAATTTTATTTGGAACAAACTTCTGAGTCAGTTTAGAAGCCAAATGAAATCAGCTTCATTTGTTAGAACTAAAAGTGTCTCCATTCAGCTTGATCACATGCCTACTGTCCCGATAAGGCTGCTTCCAAAACTCAAATTACCCCTGAAAGGAAAGACTGCCTATCACTGAGGATGGTAAAAAAAAAAAAAGTGCCTTTGGGCAAGTTCCGAATCCAATGACAGAATTCTGTACTTGGCATCCTGGGCACCCATCTGGAAGGGGCAACACTCACTCATCCAGCTTCAGGCCGAGAGCCGGAGAAGGAGCAAGGGACCCGTCTGTCTGCACTCACCCTTCAGAGGGAGTGGGGCTGTCACTGCCATCTCACAGGGAAAGCAGCGAGGGCCAAAGGGGCAAAGGTTGGTCGAAGGTGATGAGACTAGCAGGTAGAGCCAGAACCTACACAGTCCAGAACAGGCTAACTGCTTTTGAACCCAGGAGTGGACAAGAATGGAAAGCCCAACCCGCCAGGTCATGATGTCAGATCAGAAGAGGAGGCTCCAGCCCAGCCACTTTTTTCATGCAACAAAGGGCTCTTTTGAATTAACTGAATATTTTGGCACCCGTCCTGGTCAATTCTTTCTCCTTTGGTGGGTTGAAAAATATTTCTAGCATCCTACAGAGTCCAGTGAGAGCAAAGAGGGTAGAAGATTCTTTCCCCATCTAGCCATGCAGACCTTCTGGTCCTTGGGAAGGAGGCACCCAGTGGGCTGCTACCCCCCAGAACTTCTGCCTGGTCCCTCGGCCGAAGGCCTCCCTCCTTGCTCCACCCTGTATTATTCTGAAGTGTTCACTGAGGGGCAGAGGCGAGGGGGAGATGCTGAAAGTGGAATATTAGTCCTGGCTGCTGTGGCGCAGTGGATTGAGTGTGGCCTGCAAACCAAAAGGTCACCAGTTCGATTCCCAGTCAGGGCACATGGCTGGGTTGCGGGTCAGGTCCCCAGTTGGGGAGCATGCAAGAGGCAACTGATAGATATCTTTCAGACATTGATGTTTTTCCTCCCTCTCTCCCTTCCCCTCACTCTAAAAATAAATAAAATCTTTAAAAAATAAAATAAAAATGGAATATTATTTTGAATATATATCAACCTTTTTCCTAATCCCACCCTCAATTCCTCAAAAGACCTTTAACATCATCTCCCTATGGATCCCCCCCCCAACACCCTGTGGTCAAAGCTCCGCATCCTAGTTTTATTTATACACGTGCTTTGCACTGTCCCCTCTTTCGTGTGTGATTCTCCCTTTAGTTGAGCGCCCTGCCCAATGGTGAAGTTCTCTCTGTTTTCTGTGACACCCAGCATAGTGCCTGCCAGGCACAGAGCAGACCGCTGTCACGTGGCAGTGGCGCCAATGCTAGGCTCCAGGACCACTGTGGGACGGGGCACTCGCCTAAGTGCCCTGTTGACGGGCACCGTCGCAGGGAACCCTCATCACAGTGCAGTGTGTGAGGTGCTATTTCCACCACTTTTCAGGAGACTGAGGCTCAAAAATGTTAAGTCACCTAGTCAAGGTCAAGGGAGAAGCTTGGTGCAAATCTACCTCTCCTGGACTCCAAAAGCAGAGCTCTTAACACTTAGCCCCTGCTCCCTCCAGATCGCAGACTAAGGAGGAACACCTTCTCCTTGTCCCGACTCAGGTGCCCTCCATGCCCCAGCCAGGCTCTCTTGCCCTCCACACTCTCCGGGCCTCCGGGATGGGGGAGAGGCAGGAGGTAGGGACCTCAAAACCCGGCAACCACTGACGCAGGAAGAACTGGGGAGGTGTGGAGGGACGCTGCTGCCAGAGAAGGGCAGCGCCTTGCTGGGCACAGACCTCGTCTTCCTTAGGCCTGGCTGCCATCCCATCGTGGGGCCACTCCACACACAGCCATTACCCACAGGGCTGAAAGTCCCCAAACACTGTCTTGCTTGAAGCCTAACGCCTTCTATCCCGCCTGACAGGGTGAGGAAGCCACATCACAGTCATGTGTCCAAGAAGAATAACTGCCACTCCAGCAGAGAACCGGATACATTTATTTTAACCTCCCAAAGCAGAACTTAATGCTTCTGAGGGAGGAGCGTGTGCGGGGACTGAGGTGCTGAAGTATTGTCGCATAGATCTCACTGCCTGCCTGGGATCCTGTCCCAAAAAGGACGTGGCCGAAGAGCACGGAAATGGGCTTTGAACACCCAGGTTTGGGTCCCAGCTCTTCAGTAATTCTCTGGTCCTTGGGCACCTCAGCCCTACAACAGGAGGTCACTGCATAGCTTTAAAGGGTCTCCCAGCTGCCCAGGTCTATAGTTCTGTGACCAGGCTGTGGAAGCTGCCTTGCCAGCCACCCGCTGCTGGCACCAGCCAGGCTGCAGACAGTGGAGAACTGATGCAGGAGATAGGCCCTTATCCTGGCTCACTCTGTGGGAATTTGACCCTGCTCCTCCTCAACCACAGGCCAGCGCTGACAGCCTTCCAAGGAAAATGCTGACCTCTGGCCTGGTTGACTCCCAGTCAAACAAAGGACCACAAGCTGGTGAGCTGGGAGCATCCTCCCCGAGGGCTGGGTCATCCTCCACCTGCCAGCTGACTCACACACGCTCCACACCCCAGCTGCACACGCCACAGGAGGGGGCCCAGAGCTCCCTGGAGGGGCCACCATGCCAACGTGACTTCAGTGAGGTGTGAGTGATAGGGTAGGAGGGGCCAGAGAGCAGAGTTTACGGGTCACTGCACCAGTGTGTCCCGCCAGGCACAGCTGTCACTCCAATCAGACTTTCAGGGCCGGAAGTGCCCTCACTGATTCACCCCGTTCTGGCCAAGCTTGGACTCCATTTCAGCCAGGCGGACGGACATACTGCCCAATGGCCCACGGGGCTCTCAAGCATCAAAAAGCGAGTTACCCAAAGCTCTTCTGCACTGTATTAAGGCCTGCTTCTTCTTTCCAACTACTGCTCAAAATCTGCTTTCCAGAAAGTCTTCCCCCATCCACCCTCAATGTGCCCTACCTCACAAGCCCTTATGTACATGATTTTCAACAGCTACACGCGGGTTTCCCCAACTTGACAATATATAGACATCTTCCAAAGGAAAAAATATCCCCAAACTCTCATGACTGTATCTTAGAACCCCCAGGGGTCTGTACATCCCAGTGTGAGAGATACTGTCTTAAGAAACCAAAATCTAATTTTAGAAAAACTGTCTTTCAATTGCAAATTAGAATGTCAAACAAAGTTTTATCTTCACAACTAGTAGAAAGCACGTTGTAAGCATCCTCACAGAATTCAATGTTCCCCATAAGCTACATGGTTGTCACTCATTCATCCAATATTTATGGAGCTCCCGCATGTGTCAGGCGACGCCCTTGGCAGTGGGACTCAGTGGTGAACAAGACACTGCCCCAGCACTGGAGCGGCTGGCCTTCCGCAGTGGAGGCAGGAAACCGGACAGTGAACAAGTAACAGAAGTGCCGACAGCGGAAAGTGCTGTGAAGAAAGGTGAAGCAGGGAGAGAGGGGAAGGGAGGCTGAGGGAAGGACAGAGGGCTGGTTTGACAGAGGATGGTATTGGGCAATGATATCACAGCCAAGGCCTGAACAAATAAGGTGAAGAAGTGAGAGTGAGCCGGGAAGGACAAGGCAGGGCCCTGGGCAGGCAGGAGCCAGTGGAACGGTGAGCAAGAGCCCAGAGCCTTATGCTTCTGCGGCAGGAGCCTGGAGAAGAGAGGCGGTAAGGGCCACAGAGGTGAGTCTGACTTTCTGGGAAGTGTGAAGGGAGGCCACTGGAGGGTCTGAAACCAGAAAGTGCCAGGTTTTTCCTTCTGTCTCTGCCCACTTCCCATGCCACTCGTGTATCTGCCTGTCCCATTGGGCTGGGAGCTACTGGGAGCTCACTGATGGCAGGAGCTATGTTCCTCTACCTTCCGATATGTTCCCCCTCAGCCTCTGGCACAGGGCACCACTCCCAGCAAAGCTGCGCTGGGTAGAACCTCCAATCCGGAAATGCGCTCCTGGGGTGGGGACGCTAGTAGCATTAGTTCTGGCCAGCTCCAAAATGAGAAGAGAGGAGAGAACTGTGCCTCTGTCCTGGAAGGACAGGCCTCCTACCCGGAACTGCCCCCCCACCAGCCACCTAAAGCACAGCAGCTCCGCACAGGTGTGGCCTACCTCAGATGCACACACCCACGGGGATGGGCCGCCTAGGGGCCTTGGGGGCCCAGGTGAAGGCTCAGGCAAGGCTGGGCTCTGCTCCCCACTCTCCGTGCTGAGGCTCCACCGTGTGAACCATTGATTCCAGGCCCCATGTCAGCATCACCGCAACAAACAACCTCTCCCTCCACTTCAGCCACTACCCCGGGGAACCTCAGTTGCCTGTATCCATAGCAACCGGTCTATGTGAGTTGCAGTCCCAGAGGGAGGGAGGGCAGCCGCACTCTGTGCTGCTTGTTCTGAGGAGAAGCATTTCTGCTGCAGGTTTGGGAAACCTCCCTCCCCCAGTTCCCAGGGGAGGTGTCCTCATCTGTGTTCATCTGTCCCCTCTCTCTGTCAGCAAGGTGCAAACAGAGACCATGCAGTGATGTGAGGACAGGATTTTCTCCTGGGTTCTACCTGAAGCTGATCCTGCACTAAATCTTGCTTTTAAATTATAACCCAGGAAGTCAGGGTCAGGAAACCAGAAAATAAAACAAAATCACACAGCTGGGAAGAACCTCAGATGTTCCATACTCCCGTTCTCAGATGGCACCTCTTCCCACTCATGGAGAAAACCCAAGTCTTTACTTTTATAAACTTGTTTTTTTTAATCCTCACCAGAGGATATTTTTTTTATTATTGATTTTAGAGAGAGAGGAAGGAAGGAAGGAAGATGGGGGAGAGGGAGAGGGAGAGAGACAGGACTGGCTGCCGTTTTGGTGTACGCTCCAACCAACGGAGCCACCCAGCCAGGGCCCAAGCCTTTTGTTTGTTTCTTTAATGAATTAAAAATTAAAACGCCAACACTAAACACCTCACTTTTCTCTCAGGTCCTTAAAGGAGATCTCAGCCTGGGACCCTCATTTCAATGTTCACAGCCCTTTTTGGTGGGGCCAGCAGAGCCTTCAAACTCTGCCTCAGCCCTCCAGGTCATGGTTTAAACATGGGCAGGGATAAGGGGCTGCCTGAGGCAGCTGGAAAAGAGGTTCATAAGTTTTCTTTTAAAATAAATCATTCACTGCCCCTGCTACAGAGATGCTAGCTGAGTCTACTTTCCAGCCCGAGAAAAATATGTACAAATTCACAAAGCAGGCCTCGTTCAGAAACTGGGCACATCAAGCCAGCTGCTCCTGCGACCAGGGCCCACCTGCCCTGAGGACCCCAAACCACCTGACCACCGGACAAAGTCAAACCAGATCAGAAAACGCCCCTTCCTTATACTTAAAGCTAACTCATCCCACAACTCCTCTCTCTTGAAAGATGCCAAGTCTTACACACAAAAAAAGCAAAACAAACCAACCAACTCCATTCTCTCCTCTCCATCCTTTCTGTAGTCTAGGGAAATCAGTCTCTCAAGTCCCAGTCTTCACTCTTCCTCTCTTGCCAAAGAGCTGCCCCACCTTCGGAAGGAAAACAAACCCCACAGTCCTCCATACAGGTGAGAGGGAGTTCCATTTGGCTGCCCCCAATCCTGTGAGAAAGCATGCCCAGTGGGACTTGCAGAAGCAGATGCCTGCAGCCTAGGAGGCGGTCCCCCATCCCCTCTACACTCCCCTCCCTCTGCCCTTCCTCCCCACACTCCTCATTCTGCACAGACAGGTGGGGTGCAGTGAGCCCCAGCTTCCTGTCTATAGAATGGAGATAACTGTACCTATCTGATTGTTCTGGGGGATAGAGAGACAGTGTGCGTGACACACTGACAGGGTCTGACACACAAATGCTGGTTGCTGTTAGCTATTCTTTGGTGGACCACAAATACTCTGAGAGCAGACACCAATGTGCCATAGCTGAATTCCCACATTTAGCTCACTACCCGGCACATGGTCAGTATTTTAAAAAATAAAACAAAAATGGTAGAGCTTGTTGAAGAGGGCCCTAACAATCTTTTCTGCTGGTCCCTGCTCTGTCCTCAGAATGCCTTGGCTTGTTCCCCTAAGGGGACAGTTATCCTCACATAACCTTCTCTCTTCCCATTCAGAAGAATTCCAATAAAATCAACCAGTAAAATGCTCTAAGAAAGGGAAGTCTCTCTGCATCCGCCCCACCAGGTCTTGCCAGGCTTCTTAAAAGGTGTGCCCCTCCCCCTGCCTCCTGGACGGTGCTCAGTAACCAGCAGAATAATAAACCATCAGAGGGGATTCCAACTGTGGCAAGGAACACTCTTCCAGCTGGGAAGAGGTGGAGCTCCAGGGCGCCCAGATCTGCAGACTCCCTTCTTTCTTCCAGAAAACACCAACTGCTGCCACACCCCATGGGAGGACCCCGAAGATCGACAGAGGCACCCCGTGGGCCAGTGAAAGAAGACTGGCCAAGTGGCAATGACTGTTGAAGCTGAGGATAGGACCTCAGGGATTCGTGTCTCTGTTCTCTTCACGTTTGTGGAGGAAAAAAAAGCTGGTAGAGAAACGTTAGTATATTTTGAAAAATAAAGCATTAATTATTAATAATTCCATATTTTACCAGAACTACAGCAAGAAAACCCAAAGGGTATTCTTTGCAAATCACAGGGGGAACTCCAGGCCTGGACTTCAATTTGAAAGAAAAGGCCCAGGAAATGTCTCTGGCTTGTTTGCTTTTGAAGGACCAGGGAGGTATTTAGGTGGTGTGTAGAACTTACCGGCTGAGCCTCTCCTCAGCTTCCTTACCCTTGAACTCAGACACCGTTCCTGCCTCACAAGGCTGCCTCATAAATGTGACAACCCTTGAAGTGTACCTAGTAACACACAGTGCATGCTTGATAAAATTTAGGTTCTTTCCTTCATGAAACAAAGATGTCCTGTTGTATTCTTGTATTAAGAAGCTTAATGAAATCAAACCAGAAGTCAGCTGGTGGCCAAGAGTAACTAAGATACACTGAAGAAAACAAGCTTGTAGAGAAAGGAACTCAAAACTCCATTGCCCAGGAAACCCGAGTCCCCACCCCCACGGAAGACCGAAGTGTGTGAAGCACACCATTGGCCACGGGCACTGAAGTAGAGGATACAGAGCAGCAGGCTGGGGAAGAGAGACGCCCACTCGGCCCTGCGCCGCAGCAGGTTTAAACAGGTGGCATTGCTCGGAGGGCTGCTAAGCATTTAAATACCATAATGACTTGAAGAGATATTTGTACACAAATGTTCATAATAGCAGCATTGTACACATCAGCCAAAAGATAGAAACCACCCAGATGTCCATTGCCAGATGAATGGATAAACAAAATGTGGTCTACCTGTACATGAAATATTATTCGGCTTTAAGGAGTGGAATTCTGATACTTGCTACATCGTGGATGAGCCTGGAAGATATTACGTTAAGTGAAATAAACCGGACACACAAATACTGTGTGATTCTACTTATACAAGCTTCCCAGAGTTGTGGGACTCATGGAGATGGAAAGTAGAATAGAGGGAAGAGTTATTGTTTGCGGAGGAGACGACTTCAGCTGAGGAGGACGGAAAGTTCTAGAGACAGACGGTGGCGATGGTTGTACATGTGAATGTACTTAGTGCCATGGAGCTGTGCAGCTGTGCTGGTACAAGTGGTTAAAGTGGTAAATTACATATGTGTATATTCTACCACAGTGAAATAATAATAATAGAAAAAAATACCATCATTACAACATCTTGATTTAGTTTGTATCCCTCTCCCAAGGGCTGAAAGCACCCTAAAATATACCCACTTGCAAAATTGGGTCAGCTGGATCTCAGAAAGGCAAAGGGCAGCAAATCTTTAGCACCGTGTCCTTCTCAAACAGGAGCCTCCTAGGATCGCTGCCACCATGGAAGAACCAGGCTTGGCTGCTGCCCTTCTGCTTGCCCAAGGAGAACAGGGCGGCAGGACAGGACAGTAGCAAGCCAAGCTCCCTGCTCCTTGTCCTCCAGCACCTCCTTGCTAGGCAGGACACACACCTCTCTGCTGGACCCTTCTCTCTAGCACCCAGATGGAGCTGCCCTCTGAAGTCTGCTGTCACCTCCCTACCCCTCAATTCCCTTAGAAGGACCCAGAACTCCAGGCTAAATGGTCCCCAGGGAAGCAGCCTTCACACCCACCTGGATGCAAAGAATGGCAGTGACAGTGGACATGGGGGCAAAGCCTGAGGCAGGAAAGGACATCCCAGCTGCCCCCCACCCCACATGACCCAGTCTTCCCTCCTGGAACCCCACATCCATTTCCTGGTTGAGAGTCATCCCCTGCATCTTGAGTTCCTCAGCCATGGGCCAAAATTCTCGCAAGTCTCCCCTCTCCACTACTTCCCTGGACTGACCGCTGGCGCAGGGGAAGGGACCCCGGTACACCATGCCCACAAACCAGGGGAGAGTAGGCTGGGGGCTCAGGGCAGGGTGAGGAGGGTGCAGAGATCAGAGGTGTGAGTCTCAAATAACTCCTACTCTCCCCTGAGGCTAACCAAACACTGGAAGAAGCTCCAGGAGACCACACTGCACACCCAGGTATCTGGAACAGGCAAAACCGACCTCCGTGGCAGCTGGGGCCAGGGGCCGGGAGAGACAGACCGCAAATGAGATGTGGGGATTTTTAAGGGTGATGAAACATTCTACATCTTGATCGGCGTAGGGGGGTTACATGGGTGCATACATTTGTCAAAACTCAGCTGACTGTACCCTTAAAATGAGTACGTTTTATTGAATGTAAACCGCACACCAATACAGTGGATTTTGAAAGTTAAAAAACAAAAACCCCAAGAGCTCCTTTAAGAGAGTCACATGCTTTACTAGTGATTTAGAAGGCAGGGCTCGGGAAGGATGACACATCCCAAATGACTGTGTTTAGCCCCTGAATCTGTGCTGAATCCAAGAGGCCCGCAGACTCCTCCTGCCTCCACCTCTCCCACCAAGCCCAGAATTTCCGAGTCAGGCAAACAAAGACCCCATCAGACCTCTACGCAGGCTGACGGAGGTTAGAGCTCCAAATGCTCCCTGAGAACTAGTTAATAACATCCTGTCTTAGTTGGGGATGTGCGGAGGGGACGCCAGAGTGGCAGGTACCTACCACTGGCTCTTAGTGTGTTCTTAGGCCCATTACCCTGTCACTTCTGTCCTCCCGATGAAACGCCCCCAGCAGCGAGCTGAAGGCCCTGGGGAGGGGGAAGCTCTGAGAAGGGCCCAGGCCTGGGGATTGAAGCAGTTATGTCTATGGCCTGTGCATGTTTCAGCCCTTGGGTCTCCCGGACAATCTACAAAAATTTTGCAGAACAGTCCCTCACAGCTTGTTTTTAGGGAGGGAAAGTACTCTGACTTTACAATCCTGTACTATTCTGGCACCTCCAGATTCCTTATTCTGTTTTTCTTTCCCCTTCTTGCAGCAAAATATAGTCTATTCTCAGGCACGTGGACTTCTGGGAAGCTGGTGGCTTTGGCAGGGTCATACACTCCTGGTCTAACCTGGAGGCAATGGAGAGCAGTGAAGGCGGGGTCTATGCTCTTCCCTGCAGAGAGGTTCGCAGCCGAGGGATGGACACTTAGGGAGAAGGGACACGGGCAGGACACGTGGCTTTGCTCAGAGTCAGACACCCAGCTCTAGGGTAATCAGCACTCAGGTGTGTCTGCATTAACACCCTCCCAACCACCTTCTGGAGGTCGCACGATCCCTGGAAAAACAAAGACCCACACTCAAGTTCTGCCTCTCCCACTTAATCATAGTGCGACCTCAGGGAAGTCACTTACCATCACTGTTCCACCTTCCACAGACCGACCGGGGATTGTGGTGCCTGACTTACCATAGACGGAACAGAATGAGGGCACATATTCAAGGCACAGGGCAGTGACTGGGGTGACTGGGGACAGCTAGAAAGCACATGCCACCCTCCACCGAACCCTCTCGCTCTGACCCTGCCCAATCTAGAGCAAAGTGGGAAGTTACCTTGACTTTTCAAAAGTGAGTACATGTGGGGGCTGACCTCATTGCCAGGCTGGCCTCTTAGTTTCCAGCACCAGCAGGAGAATATGCTGTGTTCGCACAGAAATGAAAATGTGAGCCTTTAAGTATTTCTAAATGTCAACAGATGTTTGCTTTAGGCATGCAGTGCCCTGGCATTCCCGAGATGTGTGACCTGGATGGTGCACAGACCAGGGTGAGGCCCGGGTAGGGAGGGAGGCGGGTGCTGGCAGAGAAAGGGAAGGCTCTGGGGCAGATGCGACCAGGACGAGGAGCCAAAGGCAGGAACAGGGAGGTGGACGCAGGATGGTGGGAGCCTGCTACGGGCCAGGCAGGAGGTGGAATAAGCCACGATTCGATCCTCAGGCCCCAAACAGCTGGACACCAGCTGAGCTGTGAGGAAGACCTGTGAAGTCAGAAACGAAGACTCTCACCTCCAGAGGAATTTCTTACCAGAAATAAATGGGCTGAAAGCAGCCAGGGAGCAAAGGCCTGGACCTGAAGCACCTCCTTCCCACTGGCTAATGGGGGTGGCAGCAGGAAGCAGGAGGGACTAAAATGGCCACATGGCCTTGGACAGAAGGACCTTCCTCTCTTCCTCCTGTGCTAAATGACCTTATGGAGGGGTCTGTTTACCTTCACAGAGTCTGAGAGGCAAGTGCTATTAATATCACATTCGACAGACAAGGAAACCGGGAGTCACCCGCCAGGGGTGAAGCTGGCACTGGAGCCCAGGCAACCTGGCTCCACGCCCACGCGTCTGACACTCCACCACCGCCTCGGGAGCTGGCTGCACCCAGTCGTCACTGCAGCAAGTTCAGGGAGGAGAGACCGCTCACATGCACGTGTGCACGCGCGCACACACACACACACACACACATACCCCCTGTCCCCTGAGACTGAAGACTTCTTTCTGGGTGAAGGAGGCACATCTGACAAGAGGGAGGAAAGAAAACTTCACTAATCCACAGGCTGCTCCAGAGCTCCCAGGTGGTTTCTCTCTCGGCTTCCTCTCCCATCCCGGGCAATTCACTGGCCTCCCTGGCCTTTTCCCACATCCAAAATCTGGTCACTTGGTGTACCCAGAGCTGCTGGTGGTTACCCCCTAGGTTACCCTTCCATGGACTGGCCACTGAGACAAAATCCCTTAGTCGTCATCCATGCAGAGTGCAGCCTGCAGGAAGAGCTAGATGCCTCTTGGGGATCCCTGTGGAAGACGGGCCTTCTCACGCCAGGGACGTCTCTCCTTGCATCTGACCTCACTCCTTCTTGTGGCCCCTAGAACAATACGCGTTGTTGCCTTCTACTGGGAGGCAACAGTCACTGACAGCGTGCCGTGTAACTTCTCTGGGTCTCAGTTTTATGGATTCTAGGAGAATAGCACAGGTCGTCAGGAGGTTTCCATGAGAGGGCCAGCGTGGAGTACTGGGAACAGTGCCTACCCCCGAGCAAGCTCTGAATGAACAGTCGCCACTGTGACCAACACTGATGGTGTTCCTATCACTGGGGAAGGCCACCTTCCTCCTGGTACACCACGAGCGGGCAGCCTCAGAGAGGGTGGTGCCCACAGTGTGACTCAGCCTGCTTGCCCGCCCCCGTGAGGAGGGCCCTGTCGTTGTTCCTGGACCTTCCAGGGACTTTCCACAGCACCTACAACCACAGCCAGCAGGATCCCTGAAAAGCCTGGTGGAGGACGCTGGGTTGCTCCTCCAGGCCAGCTCTGCTGGGCTAAGACAGGTAGGCTGACCACCTACACCCCCACTCCCACCTCCAGCTGTTTCACCAGCTCGCATACCCTCTCGAAGTAGAAGGGCACCCAGCCTGGCACCAACATCGAAGACACAGCGCTCTCAGGAGCATGCAGATGCTTCTAAGAATAGTCACTGCTTCTTCAGACTATAGGAGGGGGAAGGGGAGCGAGTGTCTACAGCATCCGCAGCAGTGGAGGGCCCGAGCAGGAGCTACACTGTCTGCAGAGCTTCCTCCTCACCCCACGGCTGAGGCCAGGCCAAAGCAGGCGATGCCAGGATGCTTGTGCTCAAGGAAGCTGCACTGATTGCTCGAGTCACAGGGGTGCGGGAATAGCCTGCAGAGCCTGGAGTCCCTGACACTCTGTCCTTGGGGTGGGGGGTGTTCTGTCCTGTCATCTGGTTTGAGCCAGGAATGCAATGTTCCTCCAACAACCTAGAACCAGCCCATTCTGGCTCTAATGCAGCCTCAAGCCCTCCTGGGTTAAGCAGGGTAACTGAATCTTCAATCCAAACAAAAATTTAAAGCCACTGGGTCCAAACCCCTGCCACAGGAAGCCCTACACATAAGGAGGGCAGGACAGACTGTCCCAACCACTGGCCTCCTTTCCCCTCGCAACTCACAGCCCAGTCAGCACAGCCCTCAGCAGAGCTATCCCGAGATGAAAGGGTTTCCTGCCTCAGGGCAGCTCTGGGCCACAGCCACTTGCAAAGGTCAACAGGAGCAGTGTCAGCTCCTGGGGGAGCCAGGTGCCCCAGGCCTACCAGGGCCCCGGTTTTCTCCTTGTTTTGGTTCAGCACTAAGTGACAGAGACCCAAGACTCCCCTGAGCCAGCACCTGCTCTGCACCCCTAGGAGCCAGCTGAGAGCAAAATGACCTGTTCTTATTTCCTCCCAACCAGTAGCTCTAAATTCCTAGCTACAGATCCAGAGCTAGACGGACTGAGAGGGACGGGCTGGCTGGAGAGAGAGAGGGCTGCTTTGGGATGCTGGAGACCACCGCGGAGGACTGAAGGAGAGAAAGGGAGGGGCTCAGCATCCACGTGGACAAGTCCAAGTTAATGCAGCCTCTGCAATCGGACACGCAGCCCTGGGTTCTGCCCGAATGCTCTTCAGCACCTCCCTGCCCCAGATGCCTTCACTCCTCAGACCAAAGCTCCCCTGCCCACCCACGCCCGGGCCTGGGAGCCGTGCCCCTTGCTTCTCTTTTCTTAAATTTCAGCTGATTCACTATCGTTGCTTCTCTGCCTTCAAGCCTGCTTGTTCGACATTCCAGATCCTAGTGCCAAACTGGTCCACTTATTGGCTAGGAAGCTTCTTGCAGATCTTGTACACACACACGGTTCCAGCGTCATCAGGAAATCATGCACAATTTAATACATGACACTTAGCAGCCTTTGAAAGCCAAACCAGAAGGACTCACCCAGAAGGGGGAATGGGTGGGGACAGAAGGCCAAGAAATAGGATAGAGCTGACCATCCTACCTCCCTCCTGACGGAGTCGTGGTCCAGTTCATCCAGCGTCTTCTCAGTGTCCCTCCAAGGGGATGAGTGTGGATGGAAAGCTAGGCATTTCCTAGACCCCAGGCCATCCAGCGGGCAGATGCAGACCTGAATCAAACTCTGCTAGACCTTCCCTTGGATGCTGGCCTCAGAGCAAACACAGCAGCCCTGACAGAAGTGGAATCAAAATAGCCCCCGGTTCCCCTGCGCCTTGCCACACCCACCTGCCACCTCCCCAGCCCTCTGCGGCATAAACAGGGCTTTATTATCTCAAACCCACCACGTCCTCTGAGACTGCCGTGAATGGAACTCCACACAATACACTTGTTTATTAATAACCACTCACCCCACCACCACCCCGGCTTGCTCACTCGCTCACCGCTGGGTCCCCCTCATGCATAATGGAGGAGTTGAATGGCCTATGACACAAGCCAGGCTGTGCTGCTCAGGCTCCAAGGTGCCAGGCTGGGCCAGGCTCCCCGAGGTGGGGGTTGAAAGGGAAGCAGACTCCTCAGTTAAGATTCAGAGACGTAATGCTTTGTGGGGGAGCAGTGTGGCATGGGTGGTACCAGCTCTCCCCCAGGAGCACGCCCTGTACAAGCCCAAGCCAGGGATGGGAGCAGGACGTGTACCATTTACCCAGCACCCACCCTGTCCGTCCACGGCCGTGTGCCGGCCCCGAACAGGACAACAGCTCTCCACAACTTCAGATGCAGCCCGCTGGTCCGCCTCTGCCCTCGGGCCTTGGGACTCTTCCCCTCGACAGCCTTCGCATGTTCGATTACAGCCACGAGGGTGGCCCTCACCCCCTCCACCACTGCAAGCCTCCTCCAGGATAAAGGACTTCAGTCCCTTTAGCTGCACCTCCGGAGACTACTTTCGTTCACTGCACCGCCCTGCCTTCCCTACGACGGTCAGACTTCGGTGGTCAGGCATCCTCTGACAATGCCAGGCCCAGTCCTCCCGCCCTGCTCTTGAGAGTGTGCTTGGATGAACATCCTTTTGAAGGGAGGTTGGAAATACACTGAAAAGTCTGAACAATGTTCATGCCGTTTGTTTCATAAATTCCATTTCTGGAAGTAGATACTAAGGAAACAAT
The DNA here is from genome assembly GCA_007922815.1 of Macrotus californicus. Lineage (NCBI taxonomy): Eukaryota > Metazoa > Chordata > Mammalia > Chiroptera > Phyllostomidae > Macrotus > Macrotus californicus. The sequence goes on along the minus strand of VMDR010020727.1, from coordinate 2,524 downwards.
CGAAGATAATTAGAATATTGAAGTCACACAAATGTTCATCAGAATATTGTTTATAATGGCAAAAAATTAGAAACAGCCTAAACAGCCATCACTATAAATAAACTATGGTATGTCTGTGGTTTGACAGGCAAAAGAGTGTAGAAATAAGGGTCCTAGAGCCAGATGAACTGTGTTCAAAATTTGGCTCTGCCGTTTATTGCTGTGTTGCCTTGCTCAAGTTACTCAGCTTCTCTGTGCCTCACTCTCCTTGTCTGTATAATTAGGATAATAATAAGAGTATCAATCTCAATTTACAAACAGTCAATCAATGAATGTGCCTGACACATATGGTAGATGCAAAGAAAGAAATCTTCAATTATTACTATCATGAGCATTGAAATATTAGTTATTAAAATGATAAAATAATATATAAGAATATTTTAGTCACATGAAAAATTAGTAAGTGGAAAAATAGGTTCTAAAAGTAGGATAAAAGTGGGATTAAAATTATTAATAATTTGTATTCTTTTGCTTATATTTATTTATATTTTGTAAAGTTTCTGCACAGAATAAAATTGCTTTTGCTAATGAGAAAAAGTGTTTGTGATGTGTGGTGCGCAGAGCGGAGCACTATCCCCAGCGCCAAGCACAGGGCAGCCCTGGCCCTGGCCTGACCCTTCCCTGGGGAAGCTCACCTGGCTCGCCATTTTGAACATCACATCACATTGCTGCTTCACATTGAGCTTCCAGTCAACAACCCAGTGCCTAGCCCTGGCCCCCTCTGGCCCTTCACCTTGCTCTCGCCTGGCCTTTTCTCAGGGGCTGCTGTTCAGCCATTTCTCTTGCCTACAATGGGCATGGGGCCACTGGAGGCTGTGAGGGTGTGGAAGGAGAGCTGGGAAAGGCACAACCAGAGTGGAAGCGGCTGGCCCGAGGGTTCAGCCAAAATGGAGCGGTGCATCACAGGTGGAGGGCAGAGGCAGTCCCTTTTCCACATGACAGGGTACAGAGAAGTTCGTGGAGAGACCAAATTTATTCCACCTTGAAGAGGAATATAAGGAAGTAAGACTCTGAGAAAATCAGGCAAGTATCCATATTGGGGGTGCCCAGAGGGCAGCTGCCTTCCCACCCCTCTGCCCCCACCACCCACCCCATTGCTTCCATGGTTCCCTCAGCTCTTCTCCCCACAGAGGCAGCCATGGTGGCCAACCCGCAGCGCCACCTACAGATAACAGCCCCTTTCTCAACCAGGGAAACTGCCCCAGTGGTATCAGGGAGTGGGGAGGGGCGGGCAGCCGGAGGGGAGGAATGCAGTGGGGCAGAGAACTGCCAGGGCTGTGGATAGCCTGAAAGTGGGTCACGTTTGCAGAGGACAGCCTGCGGCAGCACCAACGGCTGCAGCAGCAGCTGGCGTGTCTCGGGGAGCCCTGTGCCGCCCTAGTCGGCCGCCAAGCAGTGCTTCCCATACCAGCCAGCAGGATCACTCCCCTGCCAGCCACAGCCCCTCCTGAGAGGGCTGATGGGCCATGCCCAGCCCTCCCACTCTTCCACATCAGGACACATCAGCAAAAAAATGACCTGGGCGACTGTGGGCTCAGCCCGAGTGTGGCCAGGGATGACCCACAGGAATGAGGGGCCAGGGTGGGGCTGGGAGGCGCTGAGGTTCTCAAACTGTATTTGTTAACTGTTAACTGCCAGGGCCAAGGGTCAAGTGTCATCTCTGGGTGCAAATCCCTCACTTCCCAAAATGGGAAGCAAATCCTATTCCAGCAGGAAACTTGCTACTGTGAAGGATTCTGTCTGAAGTGTTTAAACACAGGCAGGGGAACCCTGTCAGAGGAGCTGTGGAAGTCCCAGCACTGAGTGGGCAGTTGGCTAAGAGCACCTCTGGGGCCCACCTAGCACTGGGAGCCCAGGGTCACGCAGACTGGGAGCAGCAGGCAAGAAGCAAGTCACTCAGAGTGAGCCTGTGAGGAGAATGTGAGGGCCCCTGGAGCAGCATCTGAGTCTGTGCGAGGCTCTGATAGCCAAAACAATCTCGAAAAAGGAAAAATCAGAGACTCATATCTCCCAATTTCAAAGCTAATATAAACCACAGTAGCCAAATGGGTGTGGCACTGGCATAAGCACAGGTAAGAACAATGGAATAGAACTGAGAGTACAGAAATTCACTCACCCATCAACGGGCAACTAATTTTTTTGGTCCCATTTTCCCCCCCTTTATTCCCTTCCACCCTGCACCACCCCTCCCTATTCCTGTTCTAGTTGTTTGCTTAGTTTGTATTTGTTTTTTTTTTTAGGTTCAGTTGTTAATAGTTGTGAGTTTGTTGTCATTTTATAGTTCATAGTTTTTGATCTCCTATTTCTTAGATAAGTCCCTTTAACATTTCATATAATAAGGGTTTGGTGATGATGAACTCCTTGAACTTGACCTTATCTAGGAAGCACTTTATCTGCCCTTCCATTCTAAATGATAGCTTTGCTAGAGAGAGTAATCTTGGATGTAGGTCCTTGCCTTTCATGACTTGGAGTACTTCTTGCCAGC
>VMDR010020726.1:0-17349 GCA_007922815.1 Macrotus californicus | reverse complement strand
GGAGGTTCCTAAGCCTCTCCTCGTTTTTTCGAATTCTTGTTTCTCCATTGTGTTCTGGTTGAATGTTTCTTTCTTTCTTCTGGTCCACACCATTGATTTGAGTCCCATTTTTCTTCCCATCACTGTTGGTTCTCTGTACATTTTTCTTCATTTCCCTTATTGTATCCTTCATTTGTTCATCTAATTTGTGACCAAATTCCACCAAGTCTGTGAGCATCCTGATTACCAGTGTTTTGAACTGTGCATCTGATAGGTTGGCTATCTCTTGGTCACTTAGTTGTATTTTTTCTGGAGCTTTGATCTGTTCTTTCATTTGGGCCATTTTTGTTGTCTTGGCGCGCCTGTTACGTAGTAAGGGGCGTAGCCTTAGGTGTTCACCAGGGCAGGGCGGCCACGTCGCTGTGTTGTGACGCTGTTTGTGGGGGAGGGGTCCGAGAGGGGACAATGGCGGCCGCTCTGCTCCCTGCCGGTTACCAGTCACTTTCCGCACTACCCACAGTCCAACTGGGCCCCTCTGGTGCTGGCTCCAGTGCCGATCCCCGGTGGGAGGGCTGTGTATGCTCCAGGACCCTGTGGGTCTCTCCAACGAGCTCTCCAGCGAGGCCGGGAGTTTCTCCCGCTGCTGCCGCCTCAATCCCCACAGGAGTTTTCAATCAGAGGCTTTGAGGCTTCACCTCCCCACACCGGAACTCTGGGTTGCGGGGTCTGTCCCGCTCCCGAGCCGTTCCTCCCAGTTTATTCTCATGAGGGAGTGGGACGCCCGGTCCGCAGCCGCCACCTCTCCCGGCCAGCCACCGCCCCACCACGTGAGTCCTCTCCACCCCTCCTACCGGTCTGGATGTATGTTTCTTAGTTTCTTGGTTGTCGGACTTCCATACGGTTTGATTTTCTGTCAGTTCTGGTTGTTTTTTCTTTTAAAATTTGTTGTTGTCCTTCTTTTGGTTGTGCGAGGAGGCACAGGGTGTCTACCTACGCCTCCATCTTGGCCAGAAGCTATATGAAAATTTCTTGATCAATGAACAGATGATTGGTGAATTGCTTTTAACCTTTCGATGAGAGGAAGGAAATTCGAATGTGAATGTGACATTTTAATCAGGCACAGTCCATAGTATAAGACTTAACCAACCTAGTAATTGTCCTCATTTTTTAATTGGATCCCTGAAGTTTTGAGCATTGTTGTAAGTTTTTCATGGTGCAATAGCCGAGTGATTGTTTCATCTGATTTATGGGCATATGAAGCTTCATTTGACTATTTTCTCTACTTTTGAGTGTGTTTAAAGTTCTTATAAAAAGATGAAAACTTTTTCAACACAAGCATTGTTTTAGGATCTCTCCTTGACATGGACTCAACAGTACCTGCATAGCGGTTTCCTGCTCCTCTCCCAAGCCTTTCTTTTCCTAATGAGCTACTAGACCAGGTCGTTTCAATGAGTGCTAGATCAGCTGTGACACATTATGTACTTTATCCGGTGAAATCACTCTTTGACATGTGCATGAATTTGCTCTTGGCTTGAGCTGATTTGCGTAGGTGATGTATGCAGCAGCGATTCAAGCCTAAACAGTCACCTGGAGAGGCAAATCCTTCTTCAGGGGACAGCCCAGCACATGAGATGTGGTCGGTGACAGGCATGATGACAGCAAGATTTATCTGCCAGATGGGGACACAGTTAGGGATGTTTTTCAGCTCCAGGGCAGGCCCCAGACTCAGCAGCAATGCTCCTCAATGTCTGCAGCTCAGAGAGGATAGGATTCTCCTTAGTCTTTAAGAACCTCAGCCATACCTCTGATCCAGGAGAGGTGCAGCTTGAAGCTCAGCAAGGCATTAACCACTCCCGGGGCTCAGAGATGAGAAGAGCAGATGTATGAATAAATTGGATGCAGCATCAAACTTTCCAAACTCTCGAGGGGATAAAATCGGGTTCAGATTAGTTTAAGTTTTTGATGGGTGGTAGAACATTAACATGGAAAGAAAATTAAGTTTTAGACTCTGTCAGATATAGATTCTGATACTAGGAATGGCATTACCAATTCATGACCTTGGATACTTGCTATTTAAGCAGCCTGAGCTTCCACTGTCTCAGGTAAAGCATGGAGGTAATCTTATAGAAATGACATATGTAAAGAACCAGCACAATGCCTGGAACATAGTAAGTTCTCAACAAATGACAGGTGCATCATCCTAGAAGATTTCTGACTGAGTCAGCCATTTTCCAATAGGTCCACAAGAGAGAAAATAAGTGTTGGCCTTCTAGATTACAATAAAAATATTGAGGAAAATGCAGGGAGATCACAAATTATGTGAGGATAGGTGAAGAAGACATCAGATAAAGTAAAAGGCAGCCAACAGGAATAGAGAAAAATAGGGACAGCTAAGTTTCTCTCATGTGGATTTTAGTTTTCTTAGGACTTGTTCCTGTTTTTACAAGATGTTAAATTATCACAGTCGAGCCAAAGTCTCCTGAACATTCAGCACCTCATTGTCTTGGTTTGGAAGCTTGTAGCACTGACGTGCAGTCCCCACAGAGACAGTCAAGTGCTGGGCCAGTGCTAGCCTGTAGGTCGCCCTCAACGCCCACTGCCCGTACAAAGAAGCAGAACAGACAATAGATAAATGAAGGGTTGCTAGTCCAAGCCATTTTCCTGTTACACTTCTTCCATTCCCCCATCTCTGTAAAAATGTTACAGTTCATTACTTTTGTGGGGTTTCAGGACCCCAAGTCTGGGATTTTTGGTTAGTGCTGTCCCACATGCTCGGATGAGAGGACAAGTGTAACCAGTCCCCAGCCACACATCAGCGCCAGCCCAGAGACTCTGGGCTCAGACCTAGAGATGCAGTTTCGACTCAGGTGTCTAACATCTGCCTGATTTATGGCCTCCCTGCTTTATGAAGAGAGCTGGTAAAAGCTGTTGAGGAGTATTTTGATGCCCTTGTGTTCATTTTCAGCAATAAATTGAAATGGTGTTGTAGGATCAAGTGTAACAGACAGTCAGAGTCTATTATGGTATAAGTCCAGCAGCATCCTGGGAAAATCACAATATATAAGCGATGCAAAAATCTACTACTGTCAAGTATCACTGAGGGCATATTTTTAAATACCCAGAAAATTAGGAATATAGACATTAAGGTTCCCCACAGCCACACTAATTGGACCACATGATTATCTAGCCATAAAATTGTGTTTGGCATTGAGCAGGGCAGACAAGTGTCTCAGTTAGACCCTAAAGTCAATCAGCCATCTGCAGTGTGGAACTGTCAAGTCTAATGGTCTTACTATTCTCTGTGTTTGTGCTATAGCATTTCACAGAGCTTATGTGGCATCTCTTAATTTAGCGTCACCATCACGTCTGGTCTCCTGTCCCCAGTTCTCCCCTAGGTCACACCCTCACTGCTTCTCGTCCCAAAGCTTCACACAGGATCCTCCCCCAGCATCTCTTCTACAACAGAAGGCCAAATCGATCTTTCTAAAACCCCACTCTGTTCATATCAATCACTGCTCAAAACCTACCAGTGGACTTCCACATCTCTTAAAACAACCCATTTCACAGACAGCTGGCTGTGTACACCTGGTCTTCTGGGGCACCTTCCCTAGGCCCCCAGTTGTAGACAATTTTTGTGTCTTCCCAATCTGATATTAAACTCTCTGACGGCAGAGATAGTGCCAGCATATACTAGGTGCTCAATAAATATTTGTTGAATGACTAAACAAATCAGCCTGTTCATACATACTGGGTGGCAATATGAACTAGCAAAAATTCTTCTGGAAAGTAATTTGCAAGTATCAATATTCATTAAAATATTCATAATCTTTGACCTTAAAATAATATTTCTGAGAATATATTCTAAGGCAATCATTCATTGGGGAAATGATGTTTATGAAGTATTGCCTATAATAAAATGTCAGTTGAATTTAAAGCAATAACAAGAGAATGGTTAAGTAAATTAAGATAAATCCACTCAAATGAATATTATAAAGTCAATAAAAATTATTATGAAGACTAGTTAGTGTGACATGGAATGTTCTTAGGACCTATTTCTTTTTAAACAGTATTAAAAATTAAAACTATATCTTGTTTTATCCATTTACGAAGCAAAGTTGGTAAAAATGCTCAAAAGTGGAAATGGTGGTACAGAATTTTTTTCTTTTATTTAGATTTCTGTTAGTGTTGTAGTGCTAGTAAAAAGATCCCCTTCCTGCCCGACAAATGAGTACTTCGACGGCTCCCTATTCTACAGAATAAAATCCAAATCCACCTTAGCATTTCAGATGCTGCACAGTCCCTTCTAAAGCTATATTTCTTATTCTTTTTTGGTTGCAAACTACATATAATATGTACATACAAAAAGCACAGAAATCTAAACTGTGTAGGTCAATGATGTCCCAACGAAATGCAGCCCTATGTGACCATCACCCAGATCAAGAAGACAACATTCAGGCCCTGGCTGGTATGGCTCAATTGGTTGGAGTGTCGTCCCATAGACTGAAAGGCCACAAGTTCAATTCCCAGTCAGGGCACATATCCAGGTTGTGGGTTTGATCCCCTGACAGGGTGTATATGAGAAGGTGACCAATTGACGTTTCTCAAATTAATCTTCTGTACCCTCTCCTTGCCCCCCACATCCCTCTTCCTCTATAAGCTATGAAAAATAATGTTCTCAGGTAAGGAATTAAAAAAAGAAGACAACATTCAGAACCCTCTCCCAATCCCTGCCCTGTCCTCCACAAAGGAAACTACCATCTTGACTTTTTTTGGAATCAATCCTTTTGTTTCTTCATTGTTTTTTCTCATAAACATTACCCCTGAATATCATAGTCACAATTTGTTTTGAACTGACTTAAATAGAATCACATAATTAAAATGTTTGGCTTATTTTATTCAACATTATGTTGTTTGGCTTTATCCGAGTTACTGTGTGTGGCTTTATTTTGTTTATTTTCCTGGTTGTCTAGCATTCTACCACATGAACATATAGCATTCATCTATCTGTTCTCCTGTTGAGATATAAGTCAAGGTTCTTTCCAATTTGAGGTTATCAAGAATAATGTTGCTCTTGTACACATTTCTCGGTGTTCGTGTGTACATATTTCTGCTGGATCTTTACCTAGGAGTGGCATTACTAGATCATAAGGTATATGTGTTTTTAATATTAGTAGATAATGTCTAATTATTTTTTAAAGTATTTGTGCCAATTTCCATTCCCACCAGCAAAGTATGAGAATGCAGATTGCTCCATATTTTTCCAAAACTTGGTATTGTCAGTCTTAGGATTTAGCCTATTCTAGTGAAAATGAGGTGTTATTTTATTGTGGTTTTAATTTGCATTTCCCATGACTAATTAAATTTTTATATGTTTATTGCTTATTTGAATATTCTCTTTTATGAAGTGCCCATGTCTATTTAAATATCTTACCCATTTTTCCATTGGGTTGTCTGTTATTTCTTATGGGTATTTATAGACTGTATTATATATTCACGATGCCAGTCCCTTGTTATATATGTTCTGAATATCTTCTCCCACTGTGTTGTTTGCTTTCTAACTCTCTTAATAATATCTGTTGATGGACAGTGGTTTTAAATTGCAATGAAGTCCCATTGTTTACTTTTCCTTTGTGACTATATTTTTACTGTCCTGTTTAAAAGCCCTTTTCCTATGTAGAGGTCCTGTATTATTTTACAAAAGTTTTATTTTTGGCTACTGACCTTTAGATCTATAGTCTATGATCTGGAATTGACTTTGGGGTAGTATGTGTGATAGTGCTGTTTCTTTTCCTTTCTTCTTTTCCCCATAATCCTCTTTTCTACTGCTCCCCATTTTCTCTACACACAGCCTCTTCTTCATTTTTCACACTTGTTCTCACACCTTTCTCCCCACCCCTGCCTGCCTTTTCTATCACCAGCTGTCCAGGTTCTACCCATACACCAGGCCTAGCTTGTATGTAATCCCAGGGCCCAGTCCTCAGAATTAATTTCTGTGCCCATTATCTCTCCTCACCATGTACTCCCAAAGCTCGTTTTCAGTATCTCTCATCAGTTAACACATTTGTACACTGAAGAATATAAAAATGATGTGTAATTAATATATCTAATCAATTTTACTAAACAATAAATTCCCTGAGCAAAGTATGTATCTCCTTTTTTAATCATTCATGAATAATGAAAGAGGCTTGATATTTCCTACCAGTCAGCAGCAATGGGGCCTCAAAACAGATTCAAGTGAATCAAGGAAAATAAAGAAAAGTGACATTTCTTTCATCAGAATTGTGGGGTAAAAGTCACACCCCTTATTTTGCCCCTAAAATGGTTCAAGGATCCACCAAAGACCAAAAGTTCCTTAAATCCAAGATGGAGCATAACCCGGTGGATTTCCAGAAAAGAGTGGGGTTTGTCAAAGGTATTCAAACACCTGTTGACTGATAACTGATAGAGTGCTAGAGAGGTATTTTAAAAAACAGAAAACCAGTTCATTGTTGAAGATAGCTCATCTGGATCATTGAAGAGACAAAGTGTCATTCATTTCTTTACGTTTATTCAACAGCATGTGTTTACTGAGTACCTACTATGTTCTAGGCACACTTCTAGGTGCTGGAAAATAAAGTTCCAGCCATCACATAGCTGACAATTTAGTGAAGAGAAGGGTAATAAACTAACCAAGTACAGACATTGATAAGTGCTATGAGAAAAAATAAGCAGGGAGAAAAATTAGAGAGTGAAGGCAGGATGAGGTGGGCACTATTTAAATTAGGGAGCCAGAGACTTAAGTGGCATTAACCAAATGGCTGAAATGGGAGAACGGGCGTGGTAGGCAGAATTGTAGTCGCCATGATCTCCATCCCCTGTTGCCACTCTTTTAATTATGTGGCAATGTTGTATTACATGGCAAAGGAGATCACTTAAGGTTACTAATCAGTTTGACCTTAAAATAGGGAGATTATCCAGAAATATGCGGTGACCCAGTATCATCATGTGAGTCCTTCAAAGCAGAAAGCAGGAGCAGAAGAGGAAAGAAGCAAGATGCAAAATGTGAGGGCTCGACACACACCCTTGCTGACTTGAAGATGGAAGGGCCCCATGAGGACTGCCCATCAGGCTGCCTCTAAAAGCTACTAGATGGAGAAATGAGGACCTCAGTCCCACAACCACAAGCTACTGAATTCTGCCACCAACCTGAATGATCATGGAAGCAGATTCTTTCCCAGAGCCTCCTGGTAAGAGCCTGGTAGCCAACACCTTGACTTCAGCTTTGGGAGACCCTGAGCAGAGGACCAGCCCCATTGTGCCAGACTCCTGACCTACAGAACTATGAGGCAATGAGTGGGATTGCTTAAAGCTGCTAAATTTGTGATGATTTGCTACTGCTGCCACAATAGAGGGCTATTACAATGGGCCATCCACTCTCTGGGAAAAGGTAATCCAGCTGAGCAAATGGGGTAGCAGCCCTGATCGGGCAGCACGTTGGCATATTCTAAGAACAGCAAGTCAGCCAGTGGGGTTGGAACAGAGTGACAGAGAGGCAGGTTGGTAGGAGATGAGGTCAAAGCTACAGTTAGTGGTTGATCCATGAAGACTTTCCACTATTACAGGAAGCTATTGGAGAGTTTTGAGCAGGGGAATAATAAAATAAGAATTACATTTTCAAAGGATTTTAAAAGGATAACTCTTGCTGTCACATAGTAAGTCACTCCAGGGAGGCAAGTATAGACGCAAGAGCAGTAAGAAGGCTCCTATTGTAGTCGAGGAGAGAGATCACTAGGGCTGGGAGGTGAGGAGAAGATGAATACTGAATGTATTTTGAAGACACAACCAACAGGATTTGCCGATGGAGTAGGGATGGAGCAAGAGAAGGTGAGATGCAGAGATGTTGAGGATGGAGTTGGATGCACAAGTCTGGAGACTCGTACAAGGAACTGGCAGCAGAGAGAGGCTATTTCAAGCCATAAGACTGGAGGGGATTTCCTAGGGGAGTGAATGTAATTAGAAAAGAGAGTTGTCCTGCAGACAATATTTAGAGATCTGGAAGAGGTAGAGCAAGTAAATGAGGTACAAGGAAAACCAGAAGGTGGTGTCCCAGAAGCCATAGGATGTGAGAGGCAGGGAGTCACACACTTCTGGAGGCTGAGGACAGAAGGACTGGGAGTGAAAAACTGGATTTGCATCAGGGAGGTCACCGGTGACCTTAACAAGACTGATTTTGTGGAGTAGTGAAGAAAAGTGCCCATTTGGGTGATCTCATTAAGAAATGGAAGAAGTGAATACAGTGAGTAGACACATTTTTTCAAAAATTATTTTACTATGAAGGGAAGCAGAGGAATGAGGCTGCAGCAGGAGAGAAATGCAGTCAGGAGAGGGCAACTTTCTTCTAACTAAGCTGGGAGCTATTTATAGCATGTGTTTGATGTTGATGGGAATGACTAGCAAAGAGCAGAACAGGGATCCAGAATCCAGGACAGGAGGCAGAGTGGATAAGTACAGAGGTCAGCAGATTGGAACACGTGGTGGGAAGGTGTGGATGTGTCCTGTGGAAGTCACAGGAACTACAGGTAACACACACAGCACTGGACACTTGACAAAGAGATGCCCCTTCATTGCCTCCTTGGAGTCTCACTGACATGGGCCTTATGTCACATGAAAAGACAATTGTACCTCGAGGAAATTAAGTAACTTGCCTCTGGTCACCCATCCATAGGGTCAGAGGCAGATGGCAGGTCTTGGAATCAACTTCAGAGACCTACTTCTCACTCGGCCTCTTCTAGATCTCTAAACAGAGCCTGCTTCAGAGCACAGTCCTCTTTTCTAATTACATTCACTCCCCAGGAACTCTCCTCCAGGCCTACAGCCTTAAACAGTGTCTCTGCTGTCGGTGTCTTGTAGGAGAGAGAGAACAATTTATGGAGGTTTTGATGGGTTGATTTTCTCAGTCCAGAGGATGATTCCTACTTAGAACAACTGGAGACTACCTGGAGTCAGCCAGGCCTGCATGGTGGAGAGAGCTCAGAAAAATTAGGAACAAAAAGATCTCATGGCTTTTTGAACAGAAGAGGTAAGAGACAACATATATTAACTAGATGATATGAATGTGGAAAAAATATATGAAATGAGGAAGAAAAAAGGTATAAAATTTGAAAGGGACAAAATTTTATGCCTGACCATTATCTACTTATATAAGATTTGTGCCCAGAGAGCTTACTCCTTATAACAAATTCGCTTGGTACTTCTACCCCAAATGTCACCTGGACCACATCACAGTGTTTCCAAGGCCTCCACCCATGCCAAAACTTGACTACTGTCACCATTTTACTATGGGATACCAAGGATGCCCACAGAACAGTCTGTCAGCTTCAGAAGCCCTGGTGTCTGCCTTGTTCTTTTCAGGCTCCTGTTCCCATCGGCATACAGCCACACCCATGCTTCCCGTGTTCATTACAGGATGCCCTGTCTAGGCCAGGGACTGACCTGCCTGGCTTTGGGTGGCCTGTTGGGGCAGGGTCCTGTGCAGAATGAGGGAGAATGTCTTCCTTCTCAAACTGGGCCACATTTTTTTTTAATCTTCATCCAGTGACATTTTTTCTTATATTGCTTTAGAGAGAGAGGAAAGAGAAGAGAGAGAGATTGATTGGTTGCCCTCTTATACACAACCTGACCAGGGATCAAACCCACAACTCAGGTGTGTGTTCTGACCAGAAATCAAACCTGCAACCCTTCAGTCTATGGGACAATGCTCCAACCAACTGAGCCACATGAGCCAGGCTGGACCACATTTTTTTTCTTGTGGCCCAAGCAGCACTGTGGGGTCAGAACCGTCCTGTGAGCCCCCCGCCTCAGCCCTAGCCTAGTGTGCCACAAAGACATCTTTGTCCATTTTTGACCTCAGGTGAGTTAAGCCCAGTGCAAAGCAAAGGATGAGGGGTGGACATGACATCATTTCTACCACTTCTCCCTCTTTCCTTATCACCTGCTCCCAACCCAACCCCCTCCTTTCTCTACATTTAAGTCAAGGTTACCAACAGCTTGGGGAAGAAGGGGAGATGCTCCCTGTGCTGACAATGTCTGTACCCCAGGTCAGGCCAAGCTGCTTCTTCCATCCTTTGCCTGACTAACAAAGGGCAGACTGGCCACAGGTCTCTGATCAGAGTGAGAGAACAAAGAAGAAAAGGGAAAAGGTGGTGGCTGGTGGAGAACATCTCACCATCCATCTTAAGCTCCGTGAGGGAGGGGTTAGGGTTTCCAGGGCTCTGTTTACTTAGAGCCAGTGAGCAAAGAAAAATAGGTTCGAACTGCATCTGTGCACCCACAAGGAGAGCAGAGTGCTGAGTCTGACTTCCTGTTAGGCCGTAAGATTCTAAGGGCAAGGAGTGTGTTTCTGCTTGACCCAGCTGCGTGCCACGCACAGACAGACACAAGCACTCATCTAAACTGTACACAACTGGAGAGCAAGGAATGTGTCTGAGAGTGCTCTGGTTATTTACACAGGGCTGAAGGGTGATCATTTTACATTAAAAGCTCATCATGTGCCCCTGACTAGCTGTCATTGAAAAGCAGACCAAGAGCACAGGAGTGGGAAACAAAGGAGCTGGCTTCCAGTTCCTGCTCTTCTCTGTAACCTTGAGCAAATCCCTCCACCTCTCTGAACCCAGTTTTCACATTTGTAAATAAAGAACACCATTACTCTGCAAGGCTGTGTGAAGTCAGATGAAATAACATAAACAGAAGTTCTGAATACACTCAGCTTGAAGCACTGGGCAAAGGAAAATTACTTCAGCTTGGTCTTTCCCTCTTTCCTGCCACAGGGCACAAAAGGTACATTTTAGAAAACTTCGGAATTGATGAGCCAGCACCTTCCAACCACAGAAATCAGGTCTACAATTTCAAAGCTGTTAGGAGACAAGAAACACGGAAAGAGGAAGCCATTTCCATGCACTCTGGAAGATCAACAGGAGGGCACTGAGAAGAGAATCTCAGCAGCTCTGGAAGGAAACCTGTCCCCGAGTCCAGGGTTACTCGATGTATTCTGCAGAGACCCAGAGTCAGAAACAAGTGGGCAGCAATTTAGTGGTGAGAAGAGGCACTAAGGAGACACTTGCACATCTTTACTTTTCCCGCTACCAGATATGTTAGAAATAAAGCTTCATCTGGGGTCTCCCTAAAGTTAATGAGACTGAGCTGATAGTTCATTGACTTGATTCGCAGAATTTATTTTACAAGTGTCTTTAACCCACATGGCTCCTCTTCCCTTTGAGGCTCAACCAAAGGAAACTCCAGGAACCCCACGGCTTATGCTTACCCTTTTACCTCAGACACAGTGGTCACTCGATCAACATAATTACTATTGCATTCTGAGAGAGAAACCACTATTTGAGAGGTGATGTTAATGAACATGAGCACACACATGCACACACACTCATGCTTGTGAGTGTGTGTGTCTGAATGTTCAAGTTCAGGTATAGACTTCCCACAGGTACTGGGCTTCCTGTTCAATCTATCATCCAGGTGCATTTTACAGGGGAAGGCTCTTTCCAACTAAAAATTAAAGATTTCCCAGCTGACTCAGGAGAGAAAGAGAAAGAACTTGGACTACTGACCTTTTTGAAGACAATGTTCCCAGGGAAGGGGCAACCCTCAGAGGGGATGAGGGCACACCATACTCAGAAAGGTCCCCAGTCCTGGGTTTCTGGCCACAGTGAAGATTCTAATGCCCTGAACATGGGACGAGAGGGTGGCAGATGGCCCTGAAGGGACTGTGGAGACCTCAGAACTGACAGCTCAGGTACATAACTGACCAGTGTCACCCCCTACACTCTACTCCATTTGGGACATAGAACTTGAAGAATGACTGATGTTAAATTTCCTTCCAGCTCAGTGAAATGAGGAATCAGAGTCAAATTAGAGATTATAAAAGTAAGATTTATGCACTCTGAATTTATGGATAGAATTCATATCTATTCCAATGGGGAAGTAATTTATTACCTAAATGAATTCCATTGCTTTGCTGTCCATGGAGAAAATCAAAGTGGTTGTGGGAGGGGGTGTGCAGGGGGCAGGAGTTCTTGGTATTAGGTGGTGATGACATTAGACATTGAGTTTCTGCCATAATCCCCAAGCAAGCAGCACCTTCCCCTTACTGCCCTCCACTGCCGCCTCCTGGACTCCCATGAAAGACCACCTTGGTGTACTGCTCTCTTGCTTTGCTTCAGATCATCTTTTCATTGTCTCAGTGAGTTCATCACCCCCCCACTTCACCTCAGAAAAGCAATCTCACAGGAGTTTGTCCAACTAGAGAGGCAGGATGAATGGGCTGGCATGTTTAGCCAGGATCTCTGAGCTGCAAAAAAGAGAGACCCATTCAGCTTAGTTCACACTGAGGGACTCTATCACAAGGACATGCATGAGAGCAAAGGGGTGCCATGAACCTCAGAAATAAACACATAATAGGCCTCAAAGAAATATAGGAGCCTAATTCAGATAGTCTCTCAGTCCCTACTCTGCATTCCACCATTAACACTGATGCATCTCCATGCAAGTCAGCCTCTGCTCTAGTGATCCTTCTCTACCTCATAACTTGTATGCTCATGCTTAGTATGTGCTCCTGGACTATTCTATGCCATGATACCGTGTCCTACCTTCACTCACTGTGATGTCCCATTTCTGCCCCTCCTGGAGACTAATTAACTCTCTGGCCCTAACTGTAGTCCAGACTTCTTTTTTTTTTTTCCTTTTTCCTTTTATTTATTTATTTATTTAAATATTTTATTGATTATGCTATTACAGTTGTCCCATCTTTCCCCCCACACTTCCCCTCTTTAGTTCATGTCCATGGGTCATATATATGAGTTCTTTGGCTTCTACATTTCCTATACTATTCTTAACCTCCCCCTGTCTATCTTCTACCTACCATTTATGCTTCTTATTCCCTGTATGTTTTCCCCCTCTCTACCCACCCACCTCCCTGATGATAACCGTCCATGTGATCTCCATTTCTGTAATTCTCTTCCTGTTCTACTTGTTTGCTTAGTTTGTTTTTGTTTCTGTTTTAGGTTCAGTTGTTAATAGCTGTGAGTTTGTTGTCATTTTACTGTTCCTATTTTTTATCTTCTTTTTCTTAGATAAGTCCCTTTAGTATTTCATATAAAAGGGCTTGGTGATGATGAACTCCTTGAACTTGACCTTATCTGGGAAGCACTTTATTTGCCCTTCCATTCTAAATGAAAGCTTGGCTGGATAGAGTAATCTTGGATGTAGGTCTTTGCCTTTCATGACTTGGAATACTTCTTGCCAGCCCCGTCTCGCCTGTAAGGTTTCTTTTGAGAAATCAGCTGACAGTCTGATGGGCACTCCTTTGTAGGTTACTGTCTCCTTTTCTCTTGCTGCTTTTAAGATTCTCTCCTTATCTTTCATCTTGGGTAATGTAATTATGATGTGCCTTGGTGTATGATGTGCCTTGGTGTGTTCTTTGGGACTCTCTGAGTTTCCTGGACTCCCTGGAAGTCTATTTCCTTTGCCAGATTGGGGAAGTTCTCCTTCATTATTTGTTCAAATAAGTTTTCAATTTCTTGGTCTTCCTCTTATCCTTCTGGCACCCCTATGATTCAGATATTGGAATGTTTAAAGACATCCTGGAGGTTCCTAAGCCTCTCCTCATTTTTTTGAATTCCTGTTTCTTCATTGTGTTGTGCTTGAATGCTTCTTTCTTTCTTCTGGTCCACACCATTGATTTGAGTCCCGTTTTTCTTCCTATCACTGTTGGTTCCCTGTACATTTTCCTTCATTTCCCTTATCATATCCTTCATTTGTTCATCTAATTTGTGACCAAATTCCACCAAGTCTGTGAGCATCCTGATTACCAGTGTTTTGAACTGTGCATCTGATAGACTGGCTATCTCTTCATCGCTTAGTTGTATTTTTTCTGGAGCTTTGATCTGTTCTTTCATTTGGGCCATTTTTGTTGTCTTGGCGCACCTGTTTCATAGTAAGGGGCAGAGCCTTAGGTGTTCACCAGAGTGGGGCGGCCACGTCGCTGCGTTGTGACGCTGTTTGTGGGGGAGGGGTCCGAGAGGGGACAATGGCGGCCGCTCTGCTCCCTGCCGGTTACCAGTCACTTTCCGCACTACCCACAGTCCAACCGGGCCCCTGCAGTGTTGATTCTGGTGCTGATTCCAAGTAGGAGGGCTTATGTATGCTCTAGGACCCTGTGGGTCTCTCTAACAAGCTCCCCTGCGAGGCTGGGAGTTTCTCCCGCTGCAGCCGCCTCAACCCCCACAGGAGTTTTCAATCAGAGGCTTTGAGGCTTTGTTTCCCCGCACTGGGACTCTGGGTTGTGGGGTCTGTCTCGCTCCCCAATTATTCCTCCCAGTTTATCCTCACGAGGGAGTGGGACGCCTGGTCTGCAGCCGCCACCTCTCCCGGCCAGCCGCCTTTCCCTGGTCCGCCAGCCGCCGCCCCTCCACATGAGTCCTCTCCGCCCCTCCTACCGGTCTAGATTAATGTTTCTTTAATTTCTTCGTTGTCTGACTTCCATACGGTTTGATTTTCTGTCAGTTCTGGTTGTTTTTTGTTTTAAAATTTGTTGTTGTCCTTCTTTTGGTTGTGTGAGGAGGCACAGTGTGTCTACCTACGCCTCCATCTTGGCTGGAAGTTGTCTGCAGTCGACTTCTGAGAAAGATATGATGTCCCTATTTGGCAGAGCTTTCATGCCATGGGACATCACAGGTTGCCACTGGCCAGCCTATGGATTTCCTAATCTATACATTTCCTAATCTGTACACCTTTTGCTGGTCTAATCAGTTTAAGCTATGGCAGTGAGGTTCCACTTTGTAAAACTTAGCCACTACTTCCATCCCTAGAAAGCAGTTCATGAAAATCCCTTAATATGAGGCTGTGGTCAGGACAGACTTGGCAAGGCTTAGTTCATTTGCAATATTTGGATGTCAGAGATCCATTGTCAATTAGCGGAGTATACTTTTGCCTATCTCTTGGATTGTATTAAATCAATATTATTTTTGAAAACCGTATTTTATGGAAGCTCACCCTCTTCAGTTTAAGAAAGACAATAACTATAGATATTTGACCCAAGCTCCACTTTAAAGTGGAAGATATTACTGCACAGAAAAGTGAGTTTAGATGCCAGAAAAAAGGTCCAGTTGAAGGGACCTCCTACTGAGAGTGTGAAGCTTAGCAGGTTTACCTATGTCAGCAGGCAATTCTCCCCGAATGGGGAGACATCTCTGTCCTCATAATGAGAAGCTCATATTTCTAGAACAGTTAAGAAGACAATCTGCTCAAGAAGGACTGTCCTTTCCACTTAGTTCCACTGCCTCATCAGTCAGCAAGCAGGGCACTGACATGGGCCTAAAGCTGCCATGAGCCTAATACAAGACATGGGCCCCAAGCATACATCCTCTGGCATCTGAATCTAAGTGGGTAGCTCAGCAGGAGGGTTGTCTTGGTCACAGGAGGCCCACAGGTTGCCTCTGTGGACTCCTGGGGTCTGCAGATGGGATTGCTGCCTCCAACCCCATGTCCCCAGAAAGTGCCACTTGAGCTGCAATCAAACAGGCTGGCAAAATGAGCACACTTGTGCTCAGTAGTGCATCTGGAAATTGGCCTTCTTTGGCTTTTAACACAATATTGCTCCAACAGTTTTATGATTATCAAGGACAATCAGGACAGTTGGAAACCTGGAATATTTGTACCCTTTACTCTGTTTGGGCCTCAAGCACTGAAAACAGGAAGTCTGTGCCCTAGAGGGCCCCTCCCCTTTAGAAAAAAAGTTTTCATAATTAAAAGGTACTGTATTTTTGTACTCATTAATTTGAAAGTATTCCCCAGTCAACATTCTTAGCAATTAACACGATTATTTACTGCTTAGTGATAAGCTGAGAATATGACAACAGTCTTTTGCCTACCACCTTCTGTTTTCTATCAGGAGTAAAGAGAGGCACTCAACTGACGATTCACAGTATCTATTAGCAACCAGTGCAATTTTAAATACTGTACACAAACACCTATTTATTTCCATCAGCTTCTGAAAGTATTTTTTGACCATCACCTGCCACTTACTATCTTACTGTCCCTAATTTACTGTCCCTACTGCTCTTTTCTTATCCATACTTCCATTGTATATTTTCTTACCCATGGTTGATGATAACAACATTTAGATGCTATTCCATAACCTTAATTAAGTCTTCCACACCTTGTTTATAGGGTGAGTCTAAAAATTAACAAGCCAGTAAATACCTTCTTTGCTGTAATTACTATGTAAATATTATTCACTACAGTGCCAAATGGTATCATATAATTATTTTTTCTTCTCTACAGATAAAATGCCATAACCCCTGAAACATTTGGAGAGGAACATTGTTAGTGTCAAGGTCAAATACATTACCTGTCCAGACACTCAACCAATGCTCCAATCATGTCACAATATGAGAAAACTTCTATGTGACCCATGATTTTGTTATAAACCTATTTGGGTTTCCTTGCAATTTCTAATTGTCTTTTATTTTTATTGTTAAAAGAAAATTAATAGGCTGTTAAAGTATCCTCAATTTTTTTTCTTTTTCTCAATGATAGTGTTGCATGGAAATTCCAGTTCCTCAGAGATGACCTCCATGAGCCTTCCCTCCCAGTGGACTGATCCTCCTCCAGGCCCAACACACAGCTGCCATGCTGGACTTTCCTTTGCCACACTATTTGGTTAGGACCACTCTTTCCTTAATCATGGCTTTTTTGTCCCCCATTTTTGCTAGAAATCACTCCCTCATTTTGCCAAGAAAATATTCTGATTCCTGGCATGTCCAAAAGTATATTTTAACTTCTCGCTTGATTGGCAGCCTGGCAGGATACCAGAATTCTAGGTCAAATAAAATCCAGGCCAAATTAATTTTCCCTTTGAACTTGATGGCATTGCTCCATTAACTCCTAGCAACCCATGTTGCTGATACCAGCTGATTGTTGTTCCAATACAGAGTACTTGATGTGCTCATTGTTTCACACTGAAAACTTTTAGGATCTTCTCTTTTTCTGACCTTTCTGAGTTAGATGAGATTCTTCTTATGTGTGGATCTTTTTTCCTTTCATACTGCTCAGCACTTGATGAGCCCTATCAAATTAAAGACATGTGTTGTTTTTTCAACTCTTGGAAAGTTTCCTCACAATAAAAAAATTTTTACTCTATATTATAGAGTCTAGTTCTGGAACTACCATTAGTCATATGTTGGACCCTGGATTGATCGTCTCTTTACCTAAGTTTTTATCTCATGATTTCTGTCTATCTTTTTGCTCTATGGTTTGGAATGTTGCTTTCACTTCTTTATCAACATTTGTTATTGATGTTTAAAGATTTTTAAAATAATTTTT
>VMDR010020725.1:0-17344 GCA_007922815.1 Macrotus californicus | reverse complement strand
CGCGCGTCCTCTCCGGCCCGTCTCGCCCCTCCTACCTGTATGGATGAAAGTTTCTCCTTTAGTTCCTTGGTTGTCGGACTTCCATACAGTTCGATTTTCTGTCAGTTCTGGTTGTTTTTTGTTTTAAAATTTGTTGTTGTCCTTCTTTTGGTTGTACGAGGAGGCACAGTGTGTCTACCTATGCCTCCATCTTTGATCCACCCCTAACATGTCTTTCTTATGTTACATCCTACCTTTTGTTTTTCAGCCCATGTGCTGAGTTTTTTTAAAACAACTAAATTTTATTTTGACAATATTTTCAATTTAAACTTCCAGAAAAGTTGCAAAATAGTATAAAGAATACCATTTGCCCTTCACCCAGATGCGTAAACATACATTTTGCCACAATTGCTTTTTCATTCTCTGTGTGTGTACAAGAATTACAAAGGCTCCTCTTTGATTTTATGTTTACACACTTACATACACACACTTTCTTCCCTACAGCTTGGAATAAATTGTAGAGCTCATGCCTTTATCCCTAAATACTATGGGGACATTCTGTTATATAACCAGCTATGTATAATGGTCAAAATTGGGACAGTTAACATTAATACCATAACAGTTATCTGCAATACCATAGTCTGCAGATCTACTCAGGTTTGACCAGGTGTTTTATAAAGTCCTTGAGAGCACATTTTCCTGGGCCAGCATCTGCCTCAGATCTTGCATTTCGTTGTCCTGTCTCCTTATTCTTCTGCCTAAAACAGTTCCCCAGCTCTTATCTTTTGTGACACAGATTTTCTAAAGGTCGGTGAGTTTGTGTTCTTCGGGCATCACACCAGGACACCAGTGTGTGTCCCCTTAGCATCATTGCACATTTTTATTGTATTGGATGGGTTATGGCCTTAGTAGGTCATTATTTGGGCTACTGGGAGCTCATCACATTGGCTTCTGAGCTCTTCTGACACATGCCTGCTATTTTTTTAAGCACTTCTTTTTGGTACATGATGCTCCAGGTTCATCTGGTACTTTTCCTGCCCAAGTCAGCCCTTTCTCAAAGGCACTCTGGTTCCCTTCAGGGAGATGATATTTGGAGACCAGGATCCTGGCGGCAAATCATCAAGATTTATGTTTATAATTTTCTGTATTGTTTCTAGAGATTTTATATGCCAAAAACCAGCTGAGTTTTGGATCTTGTTCATGATGCTAGTTTTCCACAGGTGTTTGGCACTTTGGGCCTCTTTGCTCATGTTACTTAGTGTTAGTGAATCTCTGCTCACCTCAGTTCACGTTCCTTGGATTCCTTTTTTCTTTTTTTTAATCAGGGAGTGAGAGGGTAATGGCTGTTTGTTTGAGTAAATACTGTAAGTAATCCTTCCCTCTCTTCTTGCCTTCACAAGAGGATCTGGGCTTTCCCTCCATTTATTTACTTCCTCCATGCACCCCACTGCCCAAGAGTTGTGTCCTTGTCAAACCAGGTTTGGGGGAGCTTCTTGGTGAAGGAGGGTGGCGGATGGTGCTCAGGAGTTTTCAATGTTTTCAAGGTAAACATGGGATACCAGAGCACCTTCAGGGAAGGAGAGGAGTGCTTTAAGAAACATTGTTTATAAACAGTATACCCCCTTCATGGTGTTTCTGAAATAAAAGTAAAAGTCAGGAGTTATTTTGACATTGTGTTGTGGTTTATAGAGATTTCCCTGGATTGACTCCCTTGGCTCTTGATTTTAGTAAGGTTTCAGGCATTGGCAGTGTGTGGGAGCTTCCTGCTTTCAGAGGGTCAGCATCTGCCCCAACTTGGGGCTCCGGGTATCAGGAGGCGGAGACACTGCTGCCAGCTGCTCAGCACAGGCCAGGGATGCTGGGACCGACAGCCCGCTGCCTCGACTGCCCCTTCACTGACCCCCCAAGTGTTTGACGAACTGAGTTTGAGTTTGGGACCTTCCTGAAAATCACTCTCATTTCTCCAATGCTCTCAAATGTTTGGAGTTATGATTTCCTATTGCTGCTCTATTTTTCTACTTCCTATTTTTTTAGGAATTACTAAAAACTTCCTGATCTGCTTATAGTACCCACTCTTGTTTTACAGTGATACTTTTGAATGTTTTCCATCCAATGTGGGGAGATACAATACCACTGTGCACTCAGTAGCCATCTTGTTCAGGACGCTACAAGTGAAGGGTGTTTTAACATTGACCTGGGGGTAACAGGGCATCTACTTGAAGGCAGTGAAAAATTCTCTACTCAGAGGTATTAGAGGCTTTTGTGGAGATAAGAATATCTATTGAGTAAACTTCAGAATTCATGCTGATCTGGAGTCCTGATTATAGAAGTGTTAAAACAGAAGATTTGCACTTAAACTGGATCTTAAGGTTTGGTGAAGTTTGCACGGGAAGCACCCTGTCTAAAAGAACCGTTGTTTCTCTAGTTACCTAGTTTGCTGGAGTGACTCATCTGTGCTGCCGACAGAGCTCACCAGGCGGAACTGCTATGTGTAACCTTCCTCTGCAGGAGCACCAGCCTTGTGAGGGTTGTAGGACAGGTGCCCTTTAGAGAGACCAATTCACTCCACTCTGCTTATTGAGCGCAATTCATGCCGAGTGAAAATCTTAAATAATAGGACTGCATTACCCTGATATTTCCACTTAGTCATCGGTACAGCCTGACCAACAAAAGCAATACTGAGCAGAAAGAAGATAGCATCGTCTTTGTAACAGCGAGGGTAGCCTGGTACGGCCCTTGCAGTCTTTGGTCAGGAGAGGCCCACATACATCGTGCTTTGGGGGCAGGATTGGTCCTGGCAACTAAGAGCTGGGAAAGAGACCCTGGCCAGAGGTAAGGGCAGGCAGGTGAGAGTCGAGCAAATTAGACTAACCACCTCATACTACAGAGAGAGGTGATTTAGCCCAAAGTCAAGCCATTGGTGGCAGCGAGGTGTGGCATACTGCTCCTTTTAACACTGACGTTGTAACACGTTGGGCACACCCATCTTAGTGCAGAAATTCCGAGGGACAGTCTGAATTAATGATCCCTAGAAAACATGAGAAGGGCTGGAACCTAGTTAATGCGGACAACCAATTCCTGTCCTTTGTCATTACCCAGCCCAATCTGGTTTTCTTATGGAGGAGAATATATTCAACAAATACTGAACACCTACTACAAAAATAAAACATTTTTTTGACAACTAGGTGACTGCCCTCTCAAGCCTGTTTGCTCTAGGACCTGTAATTTTTGGAAAACCATATATTGGTATTGCAGGAATAATTGCAACTCTGAGCTGTACTAACCCAATTATAATGTCAGTACCTACTGTGGAGGCCTCTGTGTGTAGAATTAACTGAAATTTTGAAGTAAGATACGGCCTAGGAGAATCAAAGTGACATTTATCACAAATAGTTTAATTCTGTCCCACATTTCTACCTACTTTACCAAATCTTTTGCGCTCTGTAAGTAAACCAGGCAGAGATTTGAGAACATTGTTTTATTCCAAAGATGGTGAAATTGAAGATTTTTACAGCCGTCTTTCACTTCTTCCCTCAGCTCCCTTTCTGGTAGAGATGCTAATAAGAATTAGGGTGGTCAAGACATTGGAGGAAGGAAGAAAGTGGAAGCTAGACACATTTTAGTTCGTGTCTGGCATGTCTTGGCCTTTATCCTGGATGAGGCAAGGGGGGAGAGAAGTGAAGTTACAGATATATTCAAGGAAGGACTGAGACTAAGGAAAACACTAACTGTGTTTCCCGTGGTTAACTCAGCCAGGACTTTTGTCTTCATTTTGGACTGACAGAGACCAGTTTGGTTTCCTGCTGCCCTGTAGTGATTGGAGAGTGGTTTCCAATATTGTCCAAAATGTCACCTCTATTTTAAACAAATTCCTCCTGCAAAAGAATGATTTTCTAGCATAAGATTAGGGACATGAGGGAGTGGGAGAAAGGTTTAGTGTTGTACAGAAGTTTTCAACCACAGGAGGAGCAAAATACCAAAGAGGCTGGACAATACAGCGAGGTTAAGAGCTCAAGTCCCAGCTGTGCTGCCTTGGAAGGCGCCGGAACCAAGCTTCATGCTCCCAGGCCCAGAGAGGAGAATCCAGCCCTCCTCACTGCTAAGAAATACCCAACCCCAGTGCATCTAGAGGGAGGCCCATTGTCTTTGGAGGTTTCCAGGGAATACCTAAACCAACTTGGATGGTTTCCAGACCAACCCTGGTCAGAGCCCCAGGCCACGAGAGCTGGGCAAGTCCACAACATCTGGTCAGCTGTGTCGCGTGTTCAGGTCTTGAACACCAGGAACCCCCCAAATGCAGTGCCCGATGGGCTTCTCTTCATTACTGATCCCTGGGTTAACTCAAACCACACTCTCTCATCCTTTTGCAGCTCAGCCATAGCAAAGGTAGTTGCTGTGCTTCCACCGCTGTGCTCCTCAGTGGTACTGACAGGGGTCCGACGGTGACCTCCAAACACCAGCTGCCCGGTGCCTGGCCCTGGGCCAAATTCAATGCTCACTGCAAACAGGTAGACCCCACGCTCAGGGGCTCGGAAATAGCCATCTTCAGGGAAGTAGCTGCTGCCAATGTTGATGTAGGTACTGTTGAACTTCACTGTCTGCAGAGTGGCCATCCCTTCTGAAAAGCTGGCATAGAAGGCCACAGCGATCCCTGGAACACAGGGGGAAAGTGCTCAGTGATTCGCCCCCTTGGATGGGAAATTAAACTCAAACCTGCCTTCCTCACCTTATTAACATTCTAAGTAGGCCTCTATTGCTAGATAACCTAGATATTCCCAATAGCAATTTATCTCAGGCAGTGGGAGCTAACTGGCCAATTCTTAGTATTTCACTGGTTGAGAGAAAAATACGGGTCTGCTGTCTCTACTGGTGCACATTCATAAAAAGCACCTTCAGGTTTGATCCTTTTCCTTCCAACACCTTTGAGACATAGGTACCCCTGACTGAGAGAACTTTGAGTCTTGAGTGCTTAACGGGTCCAAGGCTTGTCGGCAGGCTGGGACTTCCATATTACTACCACCTGCCAGGGATCTTGAGATACTCAAGGGAAGGAGAGAAAATAGACCTACCTATCCTCAAGGTAAAAGTACTAACACTGGTGAGATAACTAAGGAACAATGAAGAGTGGTTCCTACCAGGTGTTTGGCACAGGACCTTGTAGAGAGAAGGAAAGGGTAGGTGGCACCCGGGGAGAAAATATTCCAGCTGGTCATCTGCATGTTTTCAAAATGTTGCACAGAGTACTGGTCACTCCACATGACACTAACGGATTATCAAACTGGGAGCTCCCCTCAGAACTCCTGATTTCTATGCTCTTCCCACTTCAAGAAGCACATGAGCTCTCCTTAGGGGGTTAAGACAGGGTACAGGCATGGAGCCAGAGAAAGCCCTTTGTGTACATGGTGAAGGGCCAGTGCTGAGAGGGGCCAGTTGAGTTGCTTGTCCAGGACGTTCCTGGCCAGGCCAGGAGATGAGATGGGAAGGGTGAGTCCCACTGGGCTTCCAGCCATGACTTTGGCCTTGGTACTGATGACGTCATGCTCCTTGGTTGTTCCCTCAACACAGCTTGTGCACGTTTCTCTTCTCCCTCCCTCCCTATCTTCCTTGCTACCTCTCCCCGTTTCTCAGGGGTTGAAACCAAGGCCTAAAGAAAAAACAAATTTGCATAGCAGTTAGTTACTTAGGACCTAGAACTAGAGCCTCAGCTCATTGACTCCTGGTCCGGCAATAGCCTTGTGAATGAACAAAACTTTGCTCTTCTATAGTTCTGGAAGATTCCTGAGAAAGTTTAGAATAGCTTTCCCATTTGTGAAAGATTGTGGCCCATCAAGACCTGCTACTGGCCCTGCAGTTCCCCCAGCACCCAGGAGGTGGGGCACTTGCCCAGCCTAAGAAAGGCCAGCCGAGAGCGCCCTCTGCGGGTGTTTTGCCCCCCTGCATCTGGTCCAGCCAGCCTGCCTGTGGAGCTTCCAAGGGAGTGTCCACCCAGCCAGTGGGCCAGGGTGCCCTCAGAAGGAAGAAGGGTTGAGCTTCCTGATTTGCTAGCAGGCAAACAGAGTGGGCTTCCCTGCAGGTTACAAATTCAAGCCCTATGGACTTCCTGAAAGATAAATAAGGAGTTTTTAATTTTAAGGAAAAATTTTTAAAAATATTTTAGTGATAAACTCAGATTCCTAAATCAACAAGCAATTGAGGCCTTGCCCCCCTTACAAGTGGGATAGAAATGTGTAGGAATGTTAGTGTAGGTGGACATAGCCTCAGCTCTGAAAATGCTGGGAAAATAGGAAAACATTGGCTGGTTTCTACTAAATGTTGAGTAAACCCTGTGCTAGGTATTTGGTGAATGTACTTGTTTGTCTTCATCACAATTCTTTATTGTAGGTGTGATACTCCCATTTTACAGAGGGAGAAACTGAGACAGTTGGTGTTAGGTCCTGTGCTCTGTCCACTGCCCCCAGAGAGAACCAGGTCTCTGAGGCCATAATGGAGGTCAGTGGGAGCTGGCTTGGGGTAGGACCTTCAGCAAGGCCTCAGTCAGACCTTGCAGGGGACCTAGCACAGGGCAGAAAGATGGGCCAACTGTTAGCAGAATGAGCTCCTTCCACGGCCCAAGGCTGTCCATAGCAAGTGACACCAGCCCCACCCACACCCTGGTTAAAGACACATGGTGGAGGTGGTGAAGTGGGGTGGGTGAAGAGCTGAGGTGTGGCATGGAAGAAAAGGAGGCATTCCCTTCCCTGCTCTGTCGTCAGAGTGGCAGGCAGCCAGACCTGTGTATATGAGCCTTAAATGTTTACATGGAGGGGCTCTGCCTTCTCACCAAGAGATGGTTCTTACGACTTCTACCTTCTTATACTCCACTGGCTTAAAACACACCCCCAGCTCACCACCCCCCAACCCCAACCTGTATAGAAGATGGGTTAAGGACAAGAAGGCCCGGAGTAGTCATGATGACCAACCTGTTCTGTCACCCCCACCCCTTCTGAGTCAAGAAGAGCTGCTTGCAGACAGCCTGTCCTAGACTAGCCAAGTCTCCCTGTGCCTAGGAGCTCACCTGCCTTGTGGAGGTCTGCTCCCAGGGCATGGACCAAAGGTTCCACTTGCTTCTTGTCCCTCTTCTGGGAAGCTTCCAGACCTTTTTGCTGCTTCTTCCCTTTCCTACCCAGCATGGCCTGCAATTTCTCCAGGTCTAGGCTGACATTGGCTGCCACAAGCCCTTGGAAATTCCCAAAGAGGCTGTGGAAGAGCTGCTGATGGCGCTCCAGGCCTTGCTGGGTGGTGGAGAGCACTCTGTGGAGGTTCTCCAGGGAGCTGTGGAGGGTGGCGGCCCAGGAGGCCTCACAGCACTGCCCCAGCCGCTGGATGTCAGGGTCCAGGCGCTGGAGTTCCGGTGCCGGCCCCGCGGGGTCGGTCCCGCCAGCCTCCTCTGGCACCTCCTCGTGGCTGGGCTCCAGGAGCTCTGGACCCTGCCCGCCACCCACTGCTGCCTGTTCCAGGGCCGACACCCTGGCGGCCAGCGCAGCCCAGCCAAGCGCCTGCTCACGGAGCCCACTGGCCGCATCGTGCAGGCCGGCGCGGATCTCCTCATAGCGCAGGGGCAGCGGGCCAAACGCCTCTTCGGACATCGTCACCTCCTCGCCGAAGAGTGCGGTCAGCATGGCCTCGTGCCGGAGCGCATCCTCCATCAGGGCCGCAAAAGAGCTGTGCAGCTGGCGGACCTCGAGCCCGAGCTCGTCCTCAGCAGCCTTCAGCGTGCCCACCTCGCCGCTCAACGCCTGAAGCTGGGTCCGGAGGCGCGCACGCTCAGCACGAGCCTGCTTGTCCTCTGCCTGGCGTTCAGCCACCGCCTGCGACATGGTGGCCACCGTGTGGCTTAGGGCCTGCAGGGAGGAATTGTCTTGCTGGGGCTTCTGGTCCAGGCTCACCTGGGTGTCCTGCAGGGTGTGCATGGTGTCCGTGTGGCCCTCCTGGACAATGTCCAGGCCAGAAGAGAGCTTCCGGCAGTTGCAGTCGTTGATGTACTTGATGAGGTCAGCGTGGCCACCCTGCAGGTGCTGGAGGGTGAGGTTGAGCTCCAGGAGCTGCCGGTCAGTCTCCACCTTGTTCTCCTCCACAATAAGCGACTTCTCTATCAGCATCACCCGCAGCTCACGCAGCACCTGGTAGTTCACCTGCAGCTTCTTCATCTGCTGCTCCACCTTGCTGATCTGATCAAAGGTCTCATCAGATTCGGAATACAGCTCCCTGATCTCTTCCACGTGCTGGGCAAGGGTTGCCTTCATGTCCGCCAAGATGCTCTGTAACTCCTCTTCCCTGTGGCTGGTGGCCAAGTGCAGTGCTGAGAGGTTCCTCTGTAGCTGGCCCAACCTGGCCTGCAGGCTCTCTGGCTCTGGCCTGGCCCCAGCCCCTGCTGCTGCTACCACCAAGCTGCCATTGGACCCCAGGTGCTCCTGGGCCTTAAGGAGCCTCTTCAACTTGGTGTCCACATTGGCCTGGACTTCAGAGAGAGAATGATGCAGGGAAAAGTTCTGGGCACTCAGGCGGTCCTCTATGGACTGCTGCAGCTGGCCCACTTTCTGTGCATTCTCCTGGACCTTGGTCTCAAATTTGGCACCAAGCTCCTGGAAGTCAGCCCTGGGCACAGTGCTGTCTTGGACCATCTTGATGGCCTGTCGGTTGGCCTCCACATCAAGAGAGAGGTTTCTTATGGTTTCAAAGAGGCTGTGCAGGCTTTGATTAAAGCTACTCCAAATGGGGCCGAAAGGCAACACTTGCTCCAAGGATATGCCAGGAAACTCTGCAACAGATGCACATTTTGACACAGTCCTGCTGGAGCAGACACCCACCCCAGGCGGGGGCTAGAGGGAGGGCCTCTGAGGTTTGGGCCCTCCTGCTGCCCCTCCCACTCATGCTTTGGATGTAATCATGCTCTTCCTCAGCCCCACAGCCTGCCACTCACCAAGACCTGCCTGATTGGCCTCAGGCGTCTCAGCTGTGAGGTTGCTTATGGGGTGAATGTCATTCTGGAGATCTCTCAGCAGGTGTTCCTGCTGCACCATGATGTTGCCGGCCTCTGCAGCTGGGCGGCCTGAAGACACATGAAAGATAAGTGTGAAGGGCTAACTCCCCACACCTGGCACATCATAGGGTACAGAGAAGATTTGGAGATTGAGAGCAGAGAGGTGTGTACTGATGCCTTCTGAGCAGCAGCTTAGAAACCTTTAGCCCCAGAAGGGCAAATATATGGTAAGTGAGCCCTCACCCTGCTGCCCACACCCGCAGCAGACATGATGAACTGTGGCACATTTTCACCCTCAGCCACATGTACATGACCCTTTATTCTAGACAGCCCTTGTCAATAGATAGGCATTCACCACATGGTGAAACTCATTCACCATCCCAACCTTGGCCCAGCCTTGAAAGGCCCAACAAAAGGGTTCTTTTGGTGGTTCTCTTATGCTGTCTCAAGAACAGGGACAGCATGACTTCTTGTCCCTGGCTGAGGTACCAGGTGTTGGAAGGTTTATTCCAGGCCATGGGAACTTTTGCTGTTCAGGGGGCAAGGGAGGTGCCAGATGAAGCTGTCATTCCTAGAAAATGGGGTCAAGGAAAAGAGTGCATGTTCTTTGCCAGCAGGCAGGGCACTGGGGGCCTGTGAACCTGGCCTCCTCGTTGTGGAGTAGGGAGAGGCAGGCCCACGAAGGAGTTTCTGCTGATTTGGGGGGGCAAAGTGTTCCTGAAATGGAACGGCCTTATCAGAGGAGAGAGGGCCTGGGCACATGGATTTTTTTCTGCCTGCCTGCCCCTCCTGCACCTTCCAGGATAGCAGCATACCAGGTTCAAAGCCAACTGGTCCATCCCAGTGCTCCTGGAGGCCATCACCTGGATCTGCAGACTCAGGAATTGCAGCAGGATCTGCAGAGAGGAAGCATCAGATACTGACCACAAGAGATTAGAGGAGCTGCATGACCTCTGGGATCAGAGGTTGAGGTAGTAGGGGACCACAGGGAGCCCTACCATGGTGCTGGCAGTCGGAGCCAGCAAAGCCTGGGCAGCACCTCCAGGCCACGGAGGCCAGCACCTTCTGCTTGACCTGGTACACCGGCTTGTGGGCCACACGGTACCTGGAGGAAGAGAACCAGCTCAGCAACTCCAGGGTGAGCCAGTGCAGGAACTAGACCAGTGGCCTACCCCAACCTGTCCCCACTCACATGACTCTCTGGCAGTCCAAAGCTCCCTGTGGACATGGCTGCTGTGAGTGAATGAGGAATTTCTCCGTTTTGCAAGCAGCTATGAAGGTGACCAGCCTGGACTTCTGGTAGGGACACCAGTTACTAGAAAAATCAAGCCAGAGGAGAGGGCTGCTGAGCCATGCCCAGGCACCCAACAACCCTTCCTGGAGGTCAACAGGAAGTGCCAGTGCAGAATGCCCTACCCCCACCTCCCTTCTACCCAATGTCAGGCATTCTGGAATCCTTTAGCCTGAGAAGGGAGTGCTCTGCATTATTCATCCCTCAGCTCCAGAGCAAGAGCTCCACAAATCCTGCAAGGGCACCTGTTCCACCATCTTCCAGGGATCCTCCCCAGGGCCAGCACGGAGAGGCTGAAGAAACCCCAAAAGTCATACAGAACAATTACCCAAAGCACCAGGAAGAACTGTTTTTCCTGGTGCCACAGAGGTAGCATGGTACCACTGGGCCTGAAGAGTCCTGGATTTGAACTTCACACGTTCTGGTTGTGAGACTTTAAGCAAGGCATTTAGAGAGTTTCCATTCTCCATCTATCCAGTAGAGACTGTAACACCCTTGTCTAAGTGAGCGGATGAGTATCCAGTGCCTGGCTCCTGAGAAGTGCTCAATGAACACTGTAGCACTGCCCAGGAGCCTCCCCTACTACCACTTACATCTTTCCTCACCAGAGACCTGGCCACAGGAAGGGCACTTGCTCTCTAGTCATGCCCCATTATGGCCATTGTGAAATAGACCTGCAAATAGTTATAGGGGAAGGCAGCTGAGCCAACCAGTCCCTCTTCTGGGAAAGGCCACCCACACTGAGGTCCTACAGGATGGGTTTGGGGGTGTGCTCAGTGTCCTGAATACCAGGAGGCAGCCTCTTTGTGTGCCTTGCAGGTCCAGGAGTGGGACAATGATCACTGCTGATAGAGCTCGAGTTCACTGACCCAGTGGCAGACTTGATGGGCTCAATAGAAGGCCCTTCCTCCACAGTCAGCTCCCAGAGGAGAACTCTTCAGAGTTACAGGAGATGACAACCTCCCTGGCTCCATTCAGCTCAGCACCTCTTGGGTACTGGGTGCTGGGCTCAAGCTTAGCAGCATTCAGTGCTGACATGGAAGTGCAGATCTTCCCTTCAGGGTCCCAAGAGAGAACAGTCAATCTCAGATCATGTGACAGGTGCTATAACCTGGGGAGGCTTTTAGGAAGAGGTGATAATTGGGCTGTGTCTTTCCCAGAGAAGTGAGGTGAAGCACCAGGAGCTGTGACAGAAGTAGGTGGCTCCACAGAGGTACAGAGGGTTAGGGTGGGGAAGGGATGACTTTGGAGAGGATGCAGAGGTAAAAAGCCAGACTGTGGGGGCCTAGAGCGCCAGCTAAGGTGCAGAACTATGTCTGGAAGGCACGGGAAATCATGGAGGGGTTTAAGCAGGGAAATGACATGAAAGAGCCACCCTCGCTCCTTCGTGGGTGCAGAAGGAACCAGAGGGGGCAGGATGTAAGTGGCTGTGTCAGAATTCTAGATCAAATATGGTGTCAGATTGCTCTGGATGGTGTGGTAAATATAGAGAGAAATGGCCACATTTGTGAGATATTAGGAAGCAATGTTCAAGGACCTTGGAGATGGAGTGACTATTGGGGCTGGGTCTTTATTCTCTGGAGCTGATCTCTGTTCTGAAGCCATTCAGCATTATCACATAGGGATGCTGCCAGGAAGGGAGGTGAAGGATTAAGATGGATTGAGTGTCCATGTCTATTTTCAGTGCAGAGACCCCCCGCAGCCTACTTTGCCACTCGGCTCTCAGAAGCCTGGCAGCCAGCCTTCACTCTCCTTATGCAGCAGGCTGAATAAGCTTGACAGGGAAATGACCCTGCTCAAGAGGAAAGACCCATCCAGAGCAACCTATAACAAAACACATCAGAAAGCCCCATCTGTACACCCAGCTTCCAATCTGCTGCTCAGTCTCTGTACTCTTAAGTGGGCAGACATCAAAGGCTGACCCTTGAGAATAATCTCTTTTACAAAAGAGGGAGGTCAAAATGAGCAAAAGAAAAAAATCAAGAAATCCAAGACTCTGCAAAGAGAAGACAATTCCACAATATTTGCATTAATATTGCTAGATTGATAATACTGCTTACTGAATCCAGTAAACAAGAAAAGGAACTATTAAAATTGGGGAGAACAAAAAGAACCCTTGGGAATTAAAAAGATAACAGTGGAAATGCAAAAGAAATGTAACAAAAATGTTAGAGAGTAAATTTAAACAAATTTCCCTAAAAGAAGAGCAAAGAGAGAAATAGAAAGTAGGAGAAAAAGATTTTTAAAAAACTCTGGAGTACCAATATTGGAACTCAAACATCCAAACAATAGGAGTTCCAGGAAGCGAGAACAGAAGGAAGAAATCATCTATTAAAAAAATATACAGGTATAAGGATTTGGATCAAGATGGCATTGTAGGTAAACATGGCTCACCTCCTTGTACAATCACATCAAAATTACAACTAAACTACAGAACAACCATTATCCAGAACTGCCAGAAATCAAGCGAATGGAAGTCCTACAACTACAAAATTAAAAAACCACATCAAGACTTGTAGAAGGGGCAGACACACAAAACAGG
The DNA here is from genome assembly GCA_007922815.1 of Macrotus californicus. Lineage (NCBI taxonomy): Eukaryota > Metazoa > Chordata > Mammalia > Chiroptera > Phyllostomidae > Macrotus > Macrotus californicus. The sequence goes on along the minus strand of VMDR010020725.1, from coordinate 4,513 downwards.
CTGGCCCCACACTCATGTATGGTGGGTAAAATTCTGGAGGGATACCTCAGGAACAAGGGGTCCTAGCCCAACAACACCAGGCCATCCAGCTCAGGGTTCCAGTGCCAGGAAGATAAGTCCCCATGACTTCTGGCTGTAAAAAATAGGGGATTGAGGCTGTGGAAGACAGAAACTGCTGGAGCCACAGGCAGTTTCTCTTAAAGGGTCCATGCATGAACTTACTCAGACTTACTGTCTCTGATCTGCAGCACCAGGGCAGCAGCTTAAAAGCCAACAGAGGCACACAGGGAGGAAATGAAGTGTCTGGCATCAGGGCAAGAGCTGGGAGGCAGCTTTCTCCCAGACATAAGTGATGGCAGAGGCCATTATTCTTTACCGAGCCCTCCCCGCACAGAGCCAGCAGGCAGGTGCCATATCTGGGATTCCGTCAAATTGGCTCACACTGTTTGCTCCACACTGGTTATTCCCTGATGCTTCACCCCACCCAATTACAAGAGGAGGGTGTACAAAGCCCACACAGGGGGTGCACCTTGAGTACCCAGCTTGAGTGATAGGGGAGGCTGTGCCACTGGATCCTATAGGACACATACTATATTAGGCCACTCTACCAAGCCAGGGAATCATAGCACCGCTGCCTAATACATAGAAACAAGCATAGGGAGGCTGCCAAAATGTGGAGACAAAGAAACATGGCCCCTAAAAAGAACTAAACAGAATGGAGACAAGCAATCTACTAGAATCAGAGTTCAAAACGCTGGTTATGAAGATAGTCAGTGAACTTAGGGAAAGAGAAGATGAACTCAGAGAGAACTTCAACAGCATAAATAGGACATGAAAGCCATTAAAAAAGAACCAGTCAGAAATGAAAGATACACTCACTGAAACAAAGAACAATTTATAGGGAATCAATAGTAGAGTGAATGAAGGCAAGAATATAGGGAAACAAAAAAACACCCAGAATATAGGGAAACAAAAAAACACCCAATCAGAACAGCAAGAAGAAAAAAGAATACAAAAAACTGGTAATAGTGTAAGGGGCCTCTGGGACAACTTGAAGCATACCAGCATTCACATTATGGGGGTAGTGGAAGGAGAAGAGAGAATATATATTCTATTAGCATACATATACATATATTTGCATATATACATATATTTGGGGGGTAGATTTTCAGATTCAAAGAGCCACCAACAATGCAATAAAAATAAACTCACATCAAAGCACATATCATCATGACACTTTAGTACTCTGGGAGTGAAAATGAGCTTACACTTTCCAGAGAGAAAAACCAAGACACACACACACAGTAATACTGGAAACTGGAACACAGTGGAGAATTGCCTTTAAAATACTGAATGAAAATTATTTCCAATTTAGGATTTAATACCTGCCTAACTGCCAATCAAGGTAAGGAGACCACAATAAAGACATTTTCAACATGCCAGATTTCAGAATATTTTCCTCCCAGCACCCCTCATCATGGAGGTACTGGAGCAGTGGTTCTCAATCTTGCCACATCAAAATCATCAGGTGACATGCTAGAAATAAGAGCCTGTGGGCCCAACCCAAGGCCAGTTAAATGAGATTCTCTGGGGTTGGGGGCTGGGCATCAGTATTTTAAAGCTGTTTAGGTCATTCTAAGGCACTGCCTAAGACTGAGTATCACTGTTCCAGAAATGTTCCACCAACCAAGAAAGAGGGAAAATCCAAGATGGCAGCAGAGTCAGTAGAGGTTACACTCATCTCTTCCCAGGATCAAACCAAAATTAAAGATAAATTATAGATCAATCTGAATAACCAACTGAAGAGCAGCTAAATAGAGCTTGTATACCCAAAGACTGAGAAAGGAAGTCACGCTGAGACTGGTAGGAAGGGCGGAGATGTGAGAAAGCCTGGTCCCCCACCCACATGTGGCAGTTGAGAATCTGGAGGGATATCTCAGCTGCAAAGTCTCCCCCTGAGGAGTGAGGGATTTCAACTCCAGACCAGGCTCTTCAGCCTGAAGCACCAGAGCCAGGAAGAAGGACCAGCATAACAGAGGCAATTCCATCTGCCAGGGAGAAACTGGAGTCTGCTAGAAACTCATATGCCCTCTTAAGGAGCTAGCACACAAAATCTCATTTGTGGCCACTTACCCTAGGCTCTGGCAGAGGAAAGGTGGCTCAGAGTACACTGGAGTCATGCAGGGGAGCCTGGGTTGTGTGGCTCTGGTGAGAAGGCTAAAGGGACAGCTGCCAAGGTCCCTGTACAGAGTCTCTCTCCCACAGACTCCATCTTTCCTGGGTTGAGTACTCCCCTCCAGATGGCATCAGCCTGGGAAATGCACTAGCCCCCACTCTCCTCATTCCCTGTGGTCCTGCCCTGCCAAGCTTGCAACGTACAGGGAGTCTCCTGACTGCAACCAACCTGGCTCCATGGTATGGACTTTCTTGGAGGGCTCCTGAGAGGGTCCAGGCAGACTCAGAGGTTATTAAAGACACACAGAGAGAGACTGACTTGTGTGACTATAGTGCAAGGGTCATTTTTCTCTCACACGCTGACTGGGGCCACTGCTCCTGTGCATAAGCATCCCTCCACATGACTAAATCTTGGTCTTTTTCAGCCTGATGAACTCTGCTTGCCTCACCCTGAGGACTCCTTGAGTCCTCAACCCACCACAAAGGTCTGAAGGCCCCAGGTGGGTGGTGGCTGGCCTTGGTGTACACTGGGACTTTTCCTGAGTGGCCTAAGACCCAGCACTGGCACTGAATTTGAATCTGTATCATCCTGGTGAACACCACTCACCCCTACCTGGTGACTCACTGAACCTACCTCACACAAACAGGTGTACCACCAGAGGCTCTTTCAGTGACTGAGCCTAACAGGCTGCCAGCAAGTGGAGGTGGATTTCTGGGTGCCTTGAGCCTTTTGTTGACTTGCCCCTGGGATTGGTGGTGGTGGAAGCTGGCTTTGGTATGCAGCTTGGTCACTCCCATGCACACCTAGGCCCAGCAAAGGCAGCCACAAACTGTATCATGTTGTATCTCCAAACAGGTATCCCAGGAATGGTCACAGGCAACATCTGACATTGACCTGTACTGGAGTCCCTCCCAATGGCCGCAGAACCAACACACCCAGTGGCAGCCTTCAGACCACATCAGAGCACTAGCCATTTAGCTCCACAACTGCCACACTCAAAGGGAGATCTCAGCAGGCACCAGATCTTGCTGGAGCAAATTCCAGTTCATGGTTCAGCCCCACATAATAGCATATTCATCGTAGGGGTTGATCCTCATAGTCTGCCAGGGTCAACCCCACCCATGGATGGCTAACAGTAATCAAGACTTAACTACAACAGGAGAGTTTATGTAACTCACACAAGAGATATTCTTGGAGTACCCAGCTCAGGTGATCAGGGAGAATGTAGCACTGAGCCCCACAAGGCACCTACTACGTAAGACCAAGATACCAAGACCAGAAGGCAAAATGGATCTACCTAATACACAGAAACAAATACATAGAGGCAGCAAAAATGGTGAGACAAAGGAACATGTCAAAAATGAAAGGAGAAATCCTTAAAAAAGAACTAAATGAAATGGAAGTAAGCAATCTACTAGATACATAGTTTCAAAAGAATGGTTATAAGGAAGGATGCTCAAAAAACTTAGGAGAAGAATGAATGAACTCGGTGAGAACTTCAACAAAGAGTAAGCAAAAAAAAAAAAACATAGAAACCGTTTGAAGGGGACTTCCGGCCAAGATGGAGGCGTAGGTAGACACCCTGTGCCTCCTCGAACAACTAAAAGACGGACAACAACAAATTTTAAAAGAAAAAACAACCAGAACTGACAGAAAATCGAACCGTATGGAAGTCCGACAACCAAGAAACTAAGAAACATACATCCAGACCGGTAGGAGGGGCGGAGAGGACTCACGTGACGGGGTGGCGGCTGGTGGATCCGGGAAAGGTGCGGCTGGCCGGGAGAGGTGGCGGCTGCGGCCCGGGCGTCCCACTCCCTCGTGAGGATAAACGGGGAGGAACGGCTCGGGAGCGGGACAGACCCCGCGGCCCAGAGTTCCGGCGCCGGGAGGTGAAGCCTCAAAGCCTCTGATTGAAAACTCCTGTGGGGGTTGAGGCGGCGGCAGTGGGAGAAACTCCCGGCCTCACGGGAAGAGCTCGTTGGAGAGACCCACAGGGTCCTGGAGCGAGCACGGCCCTCCCACCGGGGATCAGCGCCGGAACCAGCACCAGGGGGGCCTCATTGGACTGTGGGTGGTGTGGAAAGTGACTGGTAACCGGCAGGGAGCGGAGTGGCCGCCATTGTTCCCTCTTGGACCCCTCCCCCACAAACAGCGTCACAATGCAGTGACGTGGCCGCCCTGCCCTGGTGAACACCTAAGGCTCCGCCCCTTACTACGTAACAGGCGCGCCAAGACAACAAAAATGGCCCAAATGAGAGAACAAATCAAAGCTCCAGAAAAAATACAACTAAGCGACGAAGAGATAGCCAACCTATCAGATGCACAGTTCAAAAC
>VMDR010020724.1:0-17352 GCA_007922815.1 Macrotus californicus | reverse complement strand
GTGGGTGTTGGTCGCATCTTTAGGTGCAACAAGAACATATTTTATTTATGAAGAAAAATAATGTTATTTGAAAGTAGACTAACAAATTAAAGATGCATATTTCAATCTCAAAAGCTACTACTAAAAATAACACAAAACAGGTACAAATTATCTTTGAAATCTCTGAGTGAGCAGAGATTTCTTTGGCATGGTACAAAATATACTAATAAAAATATTGATATGTAGGACACAAGCACAATTAAAATTTCTGCTCATAAAAAGACAATATTAGAAAGTCTATAAGTAGTTTGAAGTCTAAAACAATAGTCCAGAAATATATCGGAAAAAGGATTACTTCCAGAATATATAAAGAACTCTCATAAATCAACCATAAAAATGATAACACAAGAATATAAGTACATAAAATATGTTCAGCCTAATAAGTCAACAGGGAGATGAAAATTAACTCCACATTCAGATGTTATTCAACCCACTAGAAGGGCCGAAAACAAACCGTGAGGCCGCCTCAAACATTGGCAAATATGTGGAGCAACTGGACCTTTTGTGGACTCTGGTGGGAGTGTCAAATGATGCATTCACTTTGGGGATTTGCCATGACCCAGAAAGTCCACTCAGAGGTATTTCCTGAAGAGAAGTGAAACAAACCCACAAATGAGACTCAAAAATGTTTGTAGCAGCCGTATCCGGATTTGCCAGACACTGGAAACAAACCAAACATTTATCACTGGCAGAATGTATAAACAATTATGGAATGGAAGGAATATTTCTCAGTAATAAAAAGAATGAATCACTGACTGATACAACAGAAGGTGGATTTCTAAAGCCTTATGTTGACCAATAGAAGCCAGACCCTCCCCCTAAGTACTATACAATTCCATTGACATAAATTCAAGAACAGAAAAACTGAACTATGGTGATTGAAGTCCAAAGGTGGTTTCCACTGGAAAGGAGGGCTTAACTGGAGGGAGGCACAGGGGATTTTCTGAGGTTATTAAAATGTTCTATATTTTGTTTGGGTGGTAATTACATAGGTATATAAAATTCTCAGACCCATTGAAACGAACATAGAGAAACTGTGCATTTTATGGTAAGTAAATTTGCTTCCACAAAAAGAAACCAAAATGAAATAAAGTAACCTATGCATAGAGATGTGCACCCACACAGTCATAGAGCTGGAGGAATTGCCACAACCTGAAAAAGCACAGATAACCAGTACCTACATCAGGGCACATGTCTGGACCACAGCAAATAGCCCCAATCCTGCCCTCTGACGGCACAGATTGGATTTCTCTGTGTTCCCGAGCGATGCAAACAGAAGCATTTAGCATATTCTCTCGTTCTGGCTTTTTAAAATACTCTCTCACCCTTGTGAGATTTATTCATATTATGTGCAGCTGTTGATCTTTATATTCGGAGCTTTACGTACGGTCTTCCATTTTATTTAATCATTTTATTTGTCTATATTTTTACTCTCAGAGCATATTAATATCCAGCTAGTCTTTGTCGATCACATGTCTTGGGCTGTTGTCACAGGGGTCGGGAGTACGTTTTAATTTCAGCAAACTATAGCTCTATGACAATTAGTGAGGCAGAAGTACATTTCTGCACCAACTACGGAAAGGAAAAACGAGTTTTGTCCGTGCGTCTTTCATTTTATTTTGGTTCATTTTTTTATTGGGATATTTTTTCCCCACAATTAAATGCACAGAATTAAATGTTCAGTTCAATGTGTCTTGAGAAGTATGTACATCTATGTAACAAAACAACATATGGAACATCTCCTTTACCTCAGAAGTCCTCTTGTGCCCCTTTCCAGTTAAATGCCTTCTCCCACAGAGAACCACTTTCTGATATTTTATCCCTACTTGAACCATCCTGGGCTTTCACAAAATTCTATTTTGTCACAATGTATCATGGACATAAAGATGTCACTAAATTATTATATTCATTTAGGGAAAAGAAAAAAAACAGATGATTAAAAGCTGCAGTCAATTAAATCACAATCAGAAAGCCGAGCATTAACACCATGCGTTTAAATCAGGCACCAAGTTCCGTGCTGCTGAAATGCAAGCTTCACGGTACTGTGCCCAGTGAAGGCCACAGCTGCCGCCGCAGTGCAATGAAGGCGTATTTGCAACTTTTCAATGGCTACCTTTTTGATATAAAAACATGAGAATGCATGGTCTGGTGAGTTTGACTGCATTCATTTTCACTGGAGGGTGAAAGATTTGAAAGTCAGATTTTTCTAACACAAACCTCTTAGTGATTGCTGTTAGACATGGACAAAGTTTGTCCACCAGGAAACTGGCTGTGATAGCATTAAGCAGGCAGGTAACTTTATCCAGTACAATTTCCCCAGAAACCAGTGCCTTAAAGTGTAGGGAGAAAAGCTATGGTGATTGAGACTGAAATTTACCTTCCTGTCTGGAAGAAAAATCTGTGACCATTTGTTACTGCAGATTTTGACTGGAGACAAACAACAGCAACAAAAACCCCACCAGACTAAAAGATGGATGATTATTTGTTCCCAGAAGTCACCATAATCGTAATAAATTGTGTTTCTTTTGAAACTTCCACATCTGTCTTAGATGCATTGCCTGAACTTATCAAATGGTTGAATCATTAATATCCTACAATTCAATTTAACTCCTATACATGTCCAGATATAATTGTTCATTAGTAACGAAAAGACAAAACAGGCACGTTAGAACCTCCAGCCACGTCAACAAGCCACAGCACAACACAGGCAAACTGATATCAGCAAATCACACTTCCTGTTCTGGCACAGAAGCGTCTTACAGCTCAGCGATTGTGCACGTGCTCTGTCAGGCACAGACCAGGCATTTAAACCTGAACTTGAGATAGAACATAGCACATTTCACTCAGAGGAAGACCTCCCAACATGCTACTCCTTAACCTGCTGAGAGAACTCATAGCTCCATCTGCCTGGGTATGGCTGGTACAGACGTGCATAAACACAGCCTCAGGCCCCTCTCAGCTTCCAAGTCTGGGGGTAGGGGCAGGTTATTATTGTCAAGTAGGCAGGGGAAGCAGACCTCGGAGTCCTACATTAGTTCCTTACAAGACTACAGGTACCACCAGGAGAATCAGCCTAATTCATTCTCTCTCTCTTCTCTCTCTTTCTCTCTCTCTTAGGATCACACATGGCCCAGAAGGTAACTCAAGCCCAGCTTGCAATTTCTATGCTGGAGAAGGAGGCTATGACCTTGAGTCATGTATGAAGCTAGCCGTCATAGTCATTATTTATTCTGGTACCAACAAACACCAAGTGGGGAAATGCTTTTCCTTACCGATCAGGAGTCTTACATCAGGGAAAATGCAACGGAGGGTCGGTATGTTTTGAACTTCCAGAAAGCAGCCAGTTCCATCAGCCTCACCATCCCAGCCTGACAGCTCGGGGACTCCACTATGTATTTCTGTGCTCTGAAAGACGCTACATGGTGTGAATGCATGTGGGAATCCTAGGAAAATCTCAGACCACAGCATGACACCCCCCGCTCTGAACACCTGAGGGAGGGTCTCAGTGTGGACAGGAGGAGGCATGTGCTGTGTCAGCAGAGGTGGGGATCAGAATCAGCAGCCTCATGCTAAGGCCATCTATTGATTTCAACCCATCCAGCTACTTAGCCCTCCTTACCTCACACCTACTTCTTGTGAACTCTTTCTTAATTCAGGTGTAAGGCAACTCCATTTAGCAATTTCTCTAAAAAGAAATTTCTCCTTGGCCCAAAACCTTAAAGTCATCCTTGTTCTCTCAGTTTTCCTCATATTTGATCCCATTTGATTCACTAGGAAATCCAATCAACTATTTCCTGACAGTGTACCCAGAATTGACCACGGTTCATGACCTCCACTGCTCTACACTCCTCCATTCCAAGCCACTCTCATCTCTAGCCAGGTTGATGGCAATATCCCTAACTGATGTCCCTTCTTTCATCATTGTCCCTCTTTAGTCTGATCTCCACACAGCAGGGCGGCGTTTTAAAAACCTAACTCAGGTCATGTGGGTTCTGTGCTCACAACTCTGCAGTGATTTCCCATCATGCTCACATGAGAAGCAAATTCTACTATAACCTACAAGGCTCTTCATCTGGCTCCGTACACCTCTTTGATATCAGTTGTCTGCCCTCTTACTAACTTTCTCCACCCCCACTGCACTTGCTGTTCTAACCTGGCATCTTTTTCCGGCCCCAGAGACTTTTCAGATACTCATTCCTCTACCTTGAGAGCTCTTATCCCAAGTAGCCACATAGTTTTCTCTTTCACTTCATTGTGGCCTCTGCTAAGGAGACAAGTTCATTACATTTAATGTAGCACTTGTGTGTGTGTGTGTGTGTGTGTGTGTGTGTGTGTGTGTGTGGCGGGGGTAATAGAAGTAGAAAAAATGAGGAACACACAAAGTGTTTCTCAGAGAATTGGTACGGAACTGTGATAAATTCATTTTAGGGAATATTACGAAGCAAGTGTGGTAACATCAATACCTCAGTAGGTCATATATTTGAGCACCATAACTTAAATTGCAACTGCTATGCATTTGAACATTGTAGTCAGATAAAAATTTATATATATGTATTTAATATACATATATTTTTAGAATATATTCATACATTTTTAAAAATAATAAATTAATAATAAAGATTAGGCCATTATGTTTCATAGTGCCTTATTTCTTTCTATAATTTTGTTCATCTCCTTTTTTATTTTCATCTAGGAAGTGTCTCTATTCTACTCCAAAGCTAATATCTAGCTCTACTTCATCTCTTTGTAATATTTCTATTTTGTCTGAGACAAACAAACAAACACAAAATGATCATGTTCTCATGAAATCTCTGTCTAAATGTTCCCAGTTATAAAAGAAATGTTCCCTTATTTCTGTGTTCATTTTAGAATTTTGGGGGTGTTACTTGATATATGCACACACATATACATACATGTTTGTCCTCCTACTATACATACTGCAATGACTTGTGAGTAGAGACGAAGTTTCATTCCTTTTTTAATTTCTTAAAATACAGCACAAGGTCCAGCTTATAAAAGATCTTCAATAACTTTTGTGGATTTATTTTGAAATAGGTTGAAGAAATCACATTTAACCCTGAAGGTGCAATTTGATGATATATTTTAAGATAGTAACCTCTATTAAATGACACTATGAAGAGGAAACCAGTTTACTTAAAAAAAAATGTCCCCTTCTAGTCTGATAGTTTTTTTGCCCCAGATAATGTGTGGATGGTCCTCAGGAGAGAATGGAGTGAGGGCTGATGGGCTATGTGTCCTGATGGTTTTGGATCACCAGGAGGCACTGTAGGATTTACTCTAAATCAGAAACATTCTTCTCAAGTTCTGACATAATTGAATCTTATTGAAAGTTTCAATGAGAGTTAGCCGCAATCAGGAGAGCATGTGAACTAGTCATATATTATAAGAACAGGGAGAATCTCTGTATATTCATCTGCCAGGAAGTTCTGCTGCTGTGATGGGCATAATAACATGGATGACTCTCCAGGCAGACAGCATCATCTAGGGTCACGGTAAAGCTGGAAGCTCTTGTAGAAAACATAAACATTACATGCTTACAGTTTTGGTTCCCATGATTAGAAATTCTAATATAGGAACCTTTACTGTTACTTAAAAATTATTCTGGTTATATCTATTTTCTATTATATCTCTTCTGAGATTAGAAAAACAGGGAAAAAGGAAATGAGAAGATAAAATGGGAGAAAATGAACATATGTAGAGAGAGAGGAGGAAAGAGAAAAAAAGAGAAGAGATTGGGGAAAAAGAAATAGGATAGTTACTTGAATTTCAGAATGTGGCCTATACTTCATAGTCACAGAGCAGAATCAGCCAGGTATACCTGCAGGTGTATGAGGAATGTGTTGGACAGCAGAAAGGAAACAGAAATGAGGTCAGGGTGGCCATCATACACATGTCCCATTTCTCTATCAAGGACTTGCTGGGGACATTGTATTTGTTCATGACAACCATAGTCTGAGGTTTACAGAATTCTCCTCATTTCATTGAGTTGTAATTACTGCATGAAGATGATTAAATGAATGAGATATTCTGTCTTTGTGAGAGGTCTCTTTTGTAGATGATTTCTCAGTCACTTTTTAAACTATGTGCCCTGAGTATTCACTAAAGAAACTAGATCACTGACCCTGATAATTTTTTCAGATTATACTTGACCCAGATGAGGCCCTTGTTTCTTTCCGAGGTGTCCTTTCCCTACCTTTACTCCCCTCCCGACGTGATTGATTACTGGGGCACTTTAAGTGGAGGCAATCATATGAGGGTGTACAGCCAGAGGTTTTTGTTTCTGTGATTGGCAGTGTAGCAGCCAGGTGGGCGCTGAGAGCAGCAGTAGTGTCATTACGTTTGGAAATTCTAGGAGACCTCTCAGCTCTCTGGTCCCCACGTCCTCCTCTTCATTAAGGACAGATGAGACTCAGACTACTTGTCACTTTCTTCTCAGCTATTGGGCGGCTAGAGGAGAGGCTTTCTTAAGAGAATGTCTCCTTCTTCAAGGTCCATTGATCTCTACAAGCCAAGCTCTTGCCAAGATCCATAGTTTTCTGCTCTTCATTCTGGGCTTCCCTGCTACCTGACCCGAGATTCATGTATGAGACCCAAGTGGGATACCTTGCTTGGGCTCTCGGCAGAGCCTGCCTGGCTGCTCACCACAGAAGTTCCTGGCTCAGCACAGGGGATCAGGGATATTTTCAATCTATCACCTTTCTAGAACTGCCTTCTTCCTAGGTCAAATAACTGTTCCTTTGTTATAGAACTAAATTTCTAAGGGACCACTCCTGGTGTGGGAAAGGTCAGAATCAATGATGAGAGATGAAAAAATAATTTGATCTGGTAATATTCAACATTTAATTAACATACCTGTATGGAATTTTAAATTTCTAGTAAGTCTGATATTTTCCCTTATGACCATTGTAAATTCATAAAAAATAGTTTTTATTTTATGTAAAAATATTAAATATTATCTCCACTTGGAATTTATTCTGCAACAAATACTAAAGTAAGCATCCAAATTTATTTGTTAATCTCTAAGTGATTCTACATTCATGAGGGTATATTTTATTGACCATAGCTTCTTTTCCCCATTTTTATTATATCTACTTTTCCATTAGTAATTTGTATGTTAGACTTTCTATTCTGTTTCACTGACATCTCTTTCTGGACCCTTCTAGTGACGTGCTTTTTCACCTAATATAGCATTATCCTTTGCCTTATTAACTGTGGGGGAATCCCCCTTTCCACCCTGCTCCATTTTGGTTCAGAATTTAAAGGCTTTCTGAAACCTGAGGTTATCTGTAGTACCATATTCGGCCTCTACAGGAAGAAACATCACAAATTGAATTTCGGAGAAAGTGAGAAAGCAGCCAGCCCTTTGAGGAAATGCTCTTGCTTTCCATGCTGGGTAAACTCACTCACTGCTCTGCCAGGGTCCGTGTGGCTGAGCTGTGTCCAAAAAAGGGCCTCCTGTTTCTCTGCAGCTCAGACATGAAGTCCATCCTCACTTCAGTGCTTGTGATCATAGTCACACTCAGTGAGTAAAATTTCTTTTTATTCTGTTTCTATGGTCTTCTGATTTAGATTCAATTTAAAGAAATACTGTCCTCTGTCTGCAAGATGATCTCTGATCTAGAGTTGGTGTTACAGGAGGAATTAGAGCCCAGACGGTGACTCAGCCTGAGGACCTCATCTCAGTTCTTAAAGGGACTTCGGTGCAGGTGAAGTGCAACTACGAATATTCTGGGAGCCCTTACCTCTTTTGGTATGTCCAGTACCCCAAACAAAGCCTCCAGTTACTCCTGAAACACATCTCAGGAGGCAGCACCAAAGGTTTCACGGCTGACTTTAAGCAGAGTGAGTCATCCTTCCATCTGAAGAAACAATTCGCTCAAGAGGAAGACTCAGCTGTGTATTACTGTGCGCTGAGTGCCACAGTGCCTGGTTTACAAAGGAAGCAGATCACAAACCCAGCAAATATCTCATTGTAAGTTCTCTATATGGCCACAACGGGGCATTCTCTCTCTAAAGACTGACATTGAGTTTACTTCTTCAATAAAATATCATCAGTTGTCTATTGCTAGAGATTAACCTCAAAATAATTTGTCCAAGAAAATTCTTATTACCTGTCTGCCTAAATTAATTTTTAAATTAGCAAGTGTACTTATTTTATCTACTGGTACCTGGAAAAATACTTTTGAAATAAACAATGAAATAGTATAGCATAAAAAAATAAGCATTCTTTTTCTTGGCCCAGAGGGACTCTCCTGGTTTAAGTGGTGCAGTCCTACCTCCCCAACTCCTCTGCCTCCCAACCCCCCCACCGTGTTTGGCACCACACACTAAAGCACAGTTGCCTAAAAGTATGACACTGTTACATGACCTGTGATTGCTGGTCTTTCTCCATCTAATGTCTTTCTTCTCCTGGACTCCTACTCCCTCAGTCAGGGTCCAATAAGAAGAAAAAAACAGTAATTTTAATGATGAAAGTTTAATATAAACATTACTAAGTAGTAAGAGAATTAATTATTAATGAGTAAAAAAATCTCTAGAGAACATAGGAGCAGCATATGTAGGAAGAAGTTCTCATCCCTAGGACTAATCCAAACTTCCAAAGTAAGTAACACATAGAAATACATACCCTCCTCTCTTACTAATGCTTCAGACCTCACTGGGGAGTGAGTGGGGGGAGAGTGTGGTGCTAGCCTGGTGAGTGGTGGTGAAGTTTGCTGAGGTGACAGAGGAAAAGGCTGGCAAGCAGGAAAACTTTTTCCAGGGTTTCAACAAAATGTACAGGAACCTGGCAAAGGGATGCTGCTGAACTGGCTTGGTATGCTCCTGAAACTTGCCAAGAAACCACCTGTGGGGCTGTCACTGAACTCTGCTGGAGGGGGGTCAATGGTGTCCCATGGGCTCAGCAAGCACTGCAGAAACAAGATGTGTGCCAGATGTGGCAGAACCAGGAAAAGAAGCCTCTTCTTCTTCCGAGGCCCTTCCAGTTCCCTCCATGGACAAAGTTTAATATCACACCAGCTGGCAAAAGGTAGTGTTTACAAGGTCCAGGTCCAGAATCCCTAGTAGGGCAATGAAGGGTAAGTTTGGAGTTATAAGGCAATAAATTGATAATGGCACACCCATCCTCCTGGTTACTGATCTTTCACACACATATGCCTCCACACATATTTGAACTTCCAAATAACAATGACTTGACTCCACGTTTCCATCTAATAAACTAAAGCTGTCCTTTGAATAAGTGAAGAAGTTCTCATCCTTTTCCCAAAATGAAGAAGTCTATAGTCTCAACAGTCACTATGAATTTTTGGCTATATTAATCACTTCTAAATATGGATGAAATGCCACTGAATATGCTGTTATATACAGACTAGACTATAGGTTTAATCTTCAACAATTTGTATATAAAAAATTATGAGAAGAAAATAACAGCATACACAAAGGGTCACATACATGTAAACAGCAAAGAGAAAACAGACAACCACTACAATCCTTGATTCCAGATTTGGTCATGAGGCTGCAGTTGGCATGGACAGCTCCCTTTTTTTATCACACATTTTATATTTCACCTGCTCTCAGCTATAAGTTCAGTGGATTGTGGTTATTTGCATTGAGGAGTCATTCTTTAAGGGTCTGAGTCCTCAATAATCCTGCCTTTTTATTTCTTGCTGTCATTTTCCATTAACGTTTACTGTAGGGATTCCCCAGAAAAATCCCCTGGTTTCCAGATATAATCTTCTTTATATCTGCTATGTGGCACAATCCAGTTCCCCCTTAGTAATAGGTATCAATAACTCCAGTGAGGTGAGTAACCTCTTTTTTCTGTTCACTGGTTCAATGACATATGTGCTTCAAATTGCAACATGAGAATCTCATCTTACAATTCAATGAAATTATTGTTGTGTCTCCTGGTGGAAGCATTCCTCCTTTTAGAGAATAAGAACTCCAAACCAAGAGGTAAAAGTTACAAAGATTATCTTCCGGCCAAGACGGAGGCATAGGTAGACACACTGTGCCTCCTCGCACAACCAAAAGAAGGACAACAACAACTTTTAAAACAAAAAACAACCTGAACTGACAGAAAATTGAACCGTATGGAAGTCCAACAACCAAGAAATTAAGAAACATACATCCAGACCAGTAGGAGGGACGGAGAAGACTCACGCGGCGGGGCGGTGGCTGGCGGATCCGGTAAAGGCGAGGCTGGCAGGGAGAGGTGGTGGCTGCGAACCGGGAGTCCCACTCCCTTGTGAGGATAAACCAGGAGGAACAACTGGGGAGTGAGACAGACCCCGCAACCCAGAGTTCTAGCTCGGGGAAATAAAGCCTCAAAGCCTCTGATTGAGAACTCCTGTGGGGGCTGAGGCGGCTGCAGCGGGAGAAACTCCCAGCCTCACAGGAGAGCTCGTTGGAGAGACCCACAGGGTCCTAGAACATGGACAAGCCCACCCACCGGGAATTGGCACCACAACCAGCACCAGAAGGGCCCAATTTGACTGTGGGTAGCTCGGAGAGTGGCTGAGAACCAGCAGAGAGCAGAGCAACCGCCATTGTTCCCTCTCGGTCCCCTCCCCCACAAACAGCGTCACTACACAGCAACGTGGCTGCCTTGTCCTGGTGAACACCTAAGGCTCCGCCCCTTACTACGTAACAGGCGCCCCAAGACAACAAAAATGGCCCAAATGAAAAAACAGATCAAAGCTCCAGAAAAAATACAACTAAGTGACTAAGAAATAGCCAACCTATCAGATGCACAGTTCAAAACACTGGTGATCAGGATGCTCACAGACTTGGTTGAATTTGGTCGCAAATTAGATGAACAACTGAAGGATACGATAAGGGAAATGAAGGGAAATGTACAGGGAACCAACAGTGAGGGGAAGAAAAACGGGACTCAAATCAATGGTGTGGACCAGAAGAAAGAAAGAAACATTCAAGCACAACACAATGAAGGAACAAGAATTTAAAAAAAAAACGAGGAGAGGCTTAGGAACCTCCAGGATGTCTTTAAACGTTCCAATATCCGAATCATAGGGGTGCCAGAAGGAGAAGAGGAAGACCAAGAAATTGAAAACTTATTTGAACAAATAATGAAGGAGAACTTCCCTACTTTGGCCAAGGAAATAGACTTCCAGGGAGTCCAAGAAGCTCAGAGAGTCCCAAAGAAGTTGGACCCAAGGAGGAACACACCAAGGCACATCATAATTACATTACCCAAAATGAAAGATAAAGAGAGAATCTTAAAAGCAGCAAGAGAACAGGAGACAGTAAGCTACAAAGGAGTGCCCATAAGACTGTGAGCTGATTTCTCAAAAGAAACCTTGCAGGCAAGAAGGGGCTGGAAAGAAATATTCCAAATCATGAAAGGCAAGTACCTATGACCTAAGTTACTGTGTCCAGCAAAGCTATAATTTAGAATGGAAGGGCATATAAAGTGCTTCCCAGATAAGTTCAAGTTAAAAGAGTTCATCATCACCAAGACTTTATTATATGAAATGTTAAAGAGACTTACCTAAGAAAAAGAAGATCAACAATATGAACAGTAAAATGACAACACACTCACAGCTATCAACAACTGAACCTAAAACAGAAACAAAAACAAACTAAGGAAACAACTAGAACAGGAACAAAATCACAGAAATGGAGATCACATGGAGGGTTATCATCAGGGGAGTGGGTGGGGAGAGAGGGTGAGAAGGTACAGGGAATAAGAAGCATAAATGGTAGATAGAAGATAGACAAGGGGAGGTTAAGAATAGTATAGGAAATGTAGAAGCCAAAGAATTCATATATATGACCCATGAACATGAGCTAAGGATGGGGAGTGTGGGGGGAAGGGGTGTGCAGGGCGGGGGGTAGGGAGGAGATGGAACAACTGTAATAGCATAATCAATAAAATATATTAAAACAAAGTTACAAAGATTAGAAGCAAAATTCTGGCTAGTGGGTTTACTGTTAATAATAGTGAGAGGATCCACTTCCAGGGCCACTTCCTTGATGCCTGGGCCCATATATTCTGGCTAAGGGGCAGACGACACCATGTAATCATCTGATATAAAGCATATACTGCATCTTGCAAGACAGAACCTTGTCTTTTCATAGAGTTTTACTCCTGTTGGAGTCTTAACCAAATCAGTAAGCCATTCCACATTTTAACAGACTGGCCACTTATGGTTGCTGAGGCATTTGGTAAGACTAGATAATTTCATGGGCATGTGCTCACTGCTATAATCCTTTGCTATGAAAATAGTTCCTTCATCAGAATAATTGCTATGGGAAATATTTTGATGAGATTAGGCATTCTGTGAGTTTCTGAAGATGATGCTGGTAGAAGCATTATAAACAGGGAGACAAATCCATACACAAGTGTATGTGTCTATTCCAGTAAGGATGAATTTTGGCTATCTCCATCATGGAAGATGTCTGATGCAATCAACATATCACCAGGTGTCTGGGAATTTCCTCTGAAGAATGTCAGCATTTCAGGAGTTCAGTGTTAGTCTCTGAAGTTTACAACTGAGGCACTTAGAAGTAGTATTAGTGAGGTCAAACTTAATAATGGGAAATCAGTGCTTTTGAGCTTATGCATACCTTCCACCCTGCTAACAAGGCCACTTTGTTCATGAGATCATTGAGCAAGCATTGGGGTGGCTGGGGAAAGCTGCTAACACATCCCTAGAATGTGTCATTTGCCTTCTGGTGAAGATGGCAATGTAGGCAGACGTGGCTCACCTGTTAACACAATCACATCAAAATTACAACTAAAATATAGGACAACCATCACTCAGGAACATCAGAAATCGAGTGGAAGTCTGACAACTATGGAATTGAAGAAACCACATCCACCAGACTGGTAGGAGAGGCGCAGACACAGAAGAAGGTGGCCCCACACTCACATGGATAAAATTTGGGAGGGATATCTCAGCAGCAAGGAGTACCAGACTCACACCAGGCTCCCCAGCCTAGGATTCCAGTGCCAGAAAGATAAGTCCCCACAACTTCTGGCTGTGAAAACCAGTGGGGATTGAGTCAGTAGAGGAGCCTTCTGGAGTCCCAAGTAGTTCCTCTTGGGGAACCCACACACGGGCTCACCTACTCATACTCACTTCCTCTGAGTTCCAGCACTGGGGTGACAGCTTGAAGGGCACCAGTGGTATTATATAGGGAGAGACAGAAGTGTCTGGCATTGGGGCAAGCAGAGGCCATTGTCCCTTGGCTGAGCCCTTTCCCTACAGAGCCATTAGGCTGGTGCCATATCTGAGACTCCATTAACCTGGCTAACACTGTTTGATCCACCTTGGAGATCCACAGAGGCTCCATCCCACCTAATTCATGGGCCCATCTAAGATGATTGTCCCTAAGAATGGCTGATCTTAACTCCTAAATCATATCAAACAAGAAAGAGCTGGCTTCAGTGAGCCCTAGCAGTAGGCAGAGTCACACCTTGGCTTTACCTGGGAATCTCCAAGCCCAGCACAAGTAGGAACCATCTCAGATTGCTTTACAGTGCAGGCAGGGTGTCCTGGGTGAAACACAGGTGGGGGCTGACCTTTGTCTGCACCACTTAGGAAACCCCAGGGCCAATGTACCAAGTAGACAGCTACAGACCACTTCGGAGTACCACCACCCTGCCCCTGCACAGCTGACCCTCCACAGAGGGTGGAGGTTGATTGTCAGGGTTTACAGCCAGTCCTTGCAGCTGATGGGTCTGGGTAAATCCCTTCCATTGATCTGCCAACAGCAACCAAGTCTCAACTACAAGAGGAGGGTATATTCAGCACACACAAAGGGCTCACCTTGAGTACCCAGCTTGGGTGATAGGGGAGGCTGTGCCACTGGACCCTATAGGACACCCACTACATTAGGCCACACTACCAAGACACGGAGTCGAAGCAGCTCTACCTAATATATGGAAGCAAACACAGGGAGGCTGCCAAAACAAGGAGACAAAGAAACATGGCCCAACTGAAAGAACAGATCAAAACTACAGAAAAAGAGGTAAATAAAATGGAGAAAAGCAATCTATCAGCTATAGCATTCTTACAAAACATTCATTGTAAGGATGCTCAAGGAGCTTACCAAGGACCTCAGCAGCATAAAAAAGATCCAGTAAGAAACGAAGGATACACTAATTAAAATAAAGAACAATTTACAGGGAAACAACAGTAGAATGGATGAAGCCGAGAATCAAATCAATGATTTGGAACATAAAGAATCAAAAAACAACCAATCAGAAAAACAAGAAGAAAAAAAGAATCCAAAAACATGAGAATAGTATAAGCAGCTTCTGAGGCAACTTCAGGAGGTCCAACATTCACATCATAGGGGTGTCAGAAGGAGAAGAGAAAGAGGAAGGAAATGGAAATCTATTTGAAAACATAATGAACAAAAATGTTCCTAATTTGGTGAAGGGAATAGTCATGCAAGTCCAGGAAGCACACAGAGTCCCAAACAAGATGGATGCAAAGAGGCCCACTCTAAGACACATCATAATTAAAAGGCCAAAGGTTAAAGATAAAGAGAGACCCTTAAAAGCAAGAGAAAAGTAGTTAGTCACCAGAAGGTTCCCAGATGGGAGAGGGGAGGGGAAGAATGGGTGAAGTGGTGAGGGATTAAGAACGTCAAATGGGGATAGCCACGGGGATATAAAGTACAGTGTAGGAAATAGAGTAGCCAAGACCTTATATGCAAGATCCATAGACATGAGCAATGGTGGGGATATTGCCTGAGGGAGTGTTGGGTGCTGGGTGGAGGTGGGCAAAGGTTTTCCTTTGGTTGGTATTCAAATGGAACATAATTATCTTCATAATGTGTGCCCATTCTGAGGGGTCTATCTAGATATTTCTTCCCTAGTTTTCTTGTCACTAATCTTCAAATCCTGTTCCTTCCAATTCTGTTATGACCCAGCAAAACGACTAGTAACTGCTCATGAATCAATGTAGATCAGTACTTCTGGCCATCTCTCTCTAAATATGTAGATAACCAAAATGTATCACTTGATGTTTGGGGGGATTTTCCTTCACCATTGGCTTTCAGTGAGGGTGTAGTACTAGTTTTGTGTGGCACCAAGAAAATGTGCAATTCTATATGAAAAGTAGGCTTTATTTTTTTTCCTTAGTTAATTAATTGTAAGGAACTCCTTAGGAGGCTATAGGCACAGATTAAAGGAGGGTAGACAATGCTAGAGAAGTTGGTGTCAAAGGAATCTGAGGCACTCACCTGTGCTTTCTGGGTCTTCCTGAGCCCAATCTCACCCATACCATTTCCAGCTGATGAGAGATTGCTGCTGCGCATGACCAACATTATGGCTAAGTATAGGCCAGACAATACTTGACTCATGACAGAAGTTCAGGCTGCATGGTCACCTGTTTCTAAGTTAGGTATTTAGACTTTCCCAAGGTCAATTAACAAGCCAGAAGCTGTTTCTCAAAGGAGAATAGTTATTTGAAGAAATGGGTATAAGTTCTCCCAAATTTTAGAGGATGATGCTGTGATTCTCCTATGAGTGTTTTCCAAATCCTTCATCCTGTTTACCATGAAAACACAAGTATCAGTGTTGGATTTGTTTGATCATAAGACCAAAATCATAGAGCAGATTGCACCGAAGCCCATACTTGCTATAGCATCTCCTCTTGCTCTCACTCCCATTCAAAACTGGCAGCTTTATAGGTGACTCTGCGAGTAGTCAAAGCAGCACACACCCACATGTGGCATATGTTGCTTCCAAAATCCAAAAAGGCCTACTCAGTGTTGTGCCTCTTTTTCTGCAGTAGGTGGAGTAGGATGCAGCTACATATCTTTTTTTTTGAAGAGGATATCTCGATATTCTTTGGCCCATTGAACCCTTGGGATCTTCACTGAGATGACAAGTCCTTAATTTGTTTTAGGGTTTATTACAGCTACTGATGCTTGATTTCCATTGTTCAAGTGGCTTCTTACATTTTAAGCATCTTGTGACCTCTGGAGCTCCACCTCACCCTCCATTTCTAACGACTGTGCAATGTATTTATTTTAATCCTGACACCTACCACATCGCATTAAACTGGGGCTTGCTTTCTCTTCTTATTGGACTAAATGTTCCAGAGAAGAGCACCTGGGTTCTCTCTGGTTTTTACCTAGCCTTCTAACTCAATGTTCAGTGCATGATATGCACTCAGTAAAGTAATGTTAAGTAAATTTATGTAAGAACAAATGTAATAAGGAGCAGTTCTTTATCTTGAGACAACCATCATGTGTAGTATACCACAGATGTCCTTTACGTGCACCTCCTATTTCATCGCGCGGAATAGTAAAAAGATGTATACACAAGGGTCAAGATTTAATCACTTCTTTTCTTTACTTCATTGCAGATGTTCTTAAGTCAAACTTTTTTTTTTCTTTTTCAAGTATATGTTGCTGGTAAGTACACACCATGACTGCTAGCACATTTTGGTGTCACTGATTTTACTTGTGTTATAAGATGTCAGCAATTTCATTTGCCCCTTTAATGTAAATGTCAAGACAGTGAAAAATCCAAATAATATGTACCATAGTATTATTATTAAAAATAGTTTTTACCTTGCAGACCACCTGAAAGACTCAAGGGATCCTCCAGTGAGCCACAAACACACATTATGAGAAGGGCTGTTCTAGCGTTTACTGTTTCCATGGAAATGAACCTGAATCTTCTGCATGTAATTTTCTCTAACGAGAACGTATAAGCCTTTACCTCTTATTTGAGATTTAAAAAAATTGAGTGTTATACTGAAAGGGTGACTAGTGTCTGATAGTTTTGGAAGTAGGGCACCACACTGACACAGAGCCATGTGCTTTGTGAGCCTTAACACCTACAAACCTTATATAAGAATAATTTTTAAAATTTCAGATAGGAAGGAAAATGCTATTTTTCCAGATTATGTATTTTTCAAAGCTTTATGAAATTGCTTTCTTTTCTGGTTATTTTAAAATTTAATTTAAAAATTATTTTTATTTTTAAGCACAATATTTTATATCTTCCTATTACTATTAATAACATTAATTCCTATGAATGTATAAAATATACATTTCCTCTTTATTTTAGATTTCATATGAAAGCTTTCTACTTTTCTTAATTTGCTTAAGTTTCTTCCTAGACATTTACATTTATTTGGTATTATAATTATTATTTTTCTTTTTATATAATAATAATTTTGTTGGGATATTGCTTAATGAATTTTTATGATTAATTTTTTTTTTTTTTTTTTAATTACTTTATTGTTGTTCAATTACAGTTTGAATTTTCTCCCCATCACTCTCCCCCCACCCCAGCCTATTTAT
>VMDR010020723.1:0-17358 GCA_007922815.1 Macrotus californicus | reverse complement strand
ACTCCAAAGTGTCAGTTTCCTTAATATACAGAGCACTTCTATGAATCAAGAAAAATATCATAAACCCAACAGAAACAGTGTTAATCTGAACACCAGGTCTCAAAAGAAAATACAGGGAGATCCTCTACATATGAAATATGCTTGATCTCATTCACAGTAAGAGAAATGCTAATAAAATTGCAACAAGGTAACCATTTCTCACCCATCAATCTGGCAAAGACAAGGGGGTGGAGAAACAGGTGCTCACATACTTTGAAAACAGGAGTATAAATTAATATGGCTATGAGGGACATTTTGGCAAAGTCTGTCAAATTTACAAATGCACCTCCATTTCACCCAGCAATTCTATTCTTAGGGATTTATCCTACTAATGTGCTCACATGTGTGCAAAATGACACATGTGCAAGGATGCTCACTGAAGCACTGCTTGTAAAACGAGAGTGAATACAGTCTGAGTAGCTAGCTACCTTTCAGTGTCTGGATGAATTAATTATGAAACATCCATCAGCGGGAGACCACACAGGTGTTGAAAACAGCAAGGCCACTCTAGGTACACTGACATGGGGCTCCAAAATGTGCTGTCAAGAGAAACAGCAAAGCACATGGCCTGTGGTATGTTCCTGCCACTGCATGACCTGGACTAATGCACTGCACATGTGTATAGACCAAAAATATCAGGAACTCAGAAACATAACCGCAGGGCCTCCTCTGAGAGGAGCGGGGACTTGGCAGGGAAGGAGGGTGACACGGGATGGGAGGAAACATGCTCTATGTGAATCCTTTTTACTTTTTGAATTAAAGGGGTGGGGGGAGGGGCGCCCTCCAAACCAGGGAAAGGAAGAGCTGGGGCAGAGAAAAAGGGAAGCGGATAAGAAAGAAGGTAAGGTGCAGTGGATTACCCATAGTGGCCTTCCCAGAGTCCCCACCTACATGGCCACACACAGGTCATGCCTCTCTTTCACCTTCCCAGGGCATCCCAAACTCCATGCTATTTCTTCCATCTCAGCCTTTCTCCCAAGCAGCATGCCCCAGGCTCTCTCCTGGAGGAGGTACAGGGCTCTCACATTGGAGCTGAGGACATAGTTGGTGTGGTAGGTCAGATGCCCCTCTGCTGAAGCCATCCACATGTGGACATGGATGAGCTGTGAGGTGGTATGAGACACCAGCCAAGCCCAGCCCACTGGTTCACCCCAGGGTGACACATCATCAGTGGTCCAGACTTGTTGTCCACCCTGGCCTAAGTCCCCAGTTTTCTTTGGGTTTCCAGACACAGCAGAATTTTCCATCTCAGGGCATGAGACTGTTTCCTCTGCAGGGAGCTCCCTGCCTCCAGATATCACTGTGGTTTCCTACTTCCTCCTTCCTTCAGGGCCTTGCTCAAGTTCTGCCTTCCCATGAGGTTGCCCTAAGCAGTCAGTTCTAAACTAAAGTCCTCACACTCCTTCCTTCTGCCCCCACTCACCCTGGGCCTGGCACGCATGTTCTGCACCTGCACCTCTGGGAACGGGATGATGACAGCACATCTCCCCACGTTCTTCTGGTTCTTCAATGGCTTTGCCTCAGTCCATCTCAGAGGAGGGGTGAGCAACACCTCACGGTGTGGGTTTCACAGGGCTCCAAAGGTCACAATAATATATTAATAGTAAGGGGCAGGCTTTGGCTATCTGGCCTCAGGCACACTTCATACAATCTTGGAACTTTGCCACTACACGGGTGACAATTTCCTCACCCACATTGGACCAGTCTAATTGCCCCTCCATACCTGCCTCCCACCGTGGGCACCTGGGTGCCACCCCTCCTCCAGGCTTCAGTCCCACCTCTGTCCTATCTGGCCTGTCAGCACCTATGAAGGGACATTCCTCTGCCCAGACCTCCCCCGCTTCCCTGGTCCAGCAGTGAGTGATGGAGCACGGGCCAGTGAGAGCTTCCAGGGTCCATGTGTACTACTTGTGCATTAGGCTGTGTTTATCATTGCTACTCCTCCAATAACATGTCTGTCTGTAGCCAGGGCTCCTCTTCACTGGATTTTCTTGGAGGACATGTGGGCCTCACATTGGCCGTCCCTGCTTGCCTGAGGAAGGGCATGCCCCTCTCAGGCACAACACATTCATGGGGTCACAGTCCACTTTCCTGCCATTCCCTGGCCAGTCAGCACTTCCAACCAAGACACATAGCTGAAGCCAGGCAATGGATACCTCTGATGTCTGAGCTGTGGAGGCCCAGGAATTCCAGTGGTCATCTGTGGGAGAGTGTTTACAACCCTGTGGGAAAACCACATCTGCCACAGGCAAGCTCAGAGGTGCTGGGGGTGTACAGGGGCCAGATGTGGATGCATGAAAGGGGCACACTTATAGAGGCCTGCCCTGCCCCTGAGTCACACAGACACCTGGGGCTCTGGAAACACTGCTCTAGTCAACCTGTCCTTGAGAGGTGGGGAAACTGAGGCACAGTTCAGTTTAATTGAACTCAGCATCATCTGAATAGGTGCATATAGGGGTGTTTAACCCTGAGGTGGGAGATTCCTGCATGGGGCGCCCACTGCTGACCTTGACAAACGAGCCTGCCCTGTCAAGAGGCCAAGGTGAAAAACAGGGCAAGGTGAAGATCCTTTCCTAGTGGGGAAGTAAGAGGGGTGAGGTCAGAGCTTTCCCTGCCCTCATCTTCTCATGGCCAACCTAGTGCCCACTGTCCTCAGCTCCATGGGGAAAAAAGCCCTTAGGAGGACAGCACACAAAACCTCCTACCATGCAACACCTGAGACCATAGGTGTAAAGTGTGTTTCCCAGGGGTGAGGCTATGGCCACAGTAGGTACAAGGGGTGCATCGCATAGGGAGGCCTGGACTGAGCCCAAGCTGGAGAAGACAGAGGGAGTAAGGACAGGCAGGTATGGGCAAATAAGCCACCACCTCCCTAAACCTCATGGGGCCACAAATGCTTCAGCAGAAGGGGACTCAGACCCCCATCTTGATCTCATCGTATGCTGTGTTTGGGAGGTAGAGAGCTAGGGCTGGGTTCCAAATCTCACTCAGCAACCTCAAAGCCATGTGATCTTGAGTTAAAAAGAAGCAACTATTTCTGTAATCCCCAATGGATCACTCTCTCTCCTCCTGGCCCTAGATCCTGCCCTCAGAGAAGGCCCCAGGTCCTCTAGCATCCAGAACCTCTAAGTCTGGGGCAGCATCATGTGCATCAGAACCTTCCATGGAAAATGCTGCTGAGCCTGCAAATCTGTGAAAACTTGAAGTGACTCTCCCTGGCATCACAGGAAAGTGCTTTGGAGCCTGGCTAGCCCACCAATATCTACAAGCCACCAGGCTGCACTCATGCAGTCCCCTCGGGCCACAGTGACAGGCGTCCTGCTCTCCCAGGCCAGGTGGCCTGGTACTGCCAGGAGGGCCTTCTATCCAAGCCTGTTTGGGAGGCCTGGTGGCTTGTAGATATTGGTGGGCTATTAGACACATGCTTTACCACAGCTGTATAAACTTGTATGTACCCAGTCAGAACTGCACAAATGAGCAGGTTTTTCATTTCATACCTAAAGGAATAAATTGAGTTGAAAACAGAACTTGTCCCCAATGAAGTTTATAAGCTCTTCACACTGCACCTTGGTGATGTCCAGCCCCTGGAGAGCTCCCATGGACTCCAGGATGCCAGCAACTCCTGGCTTCTGCCATCACTATGGCAGGAACCTCCCTAGAGAGTTTAGGGCCCTTTTGATAAAAAGGAGTACCATTTGGAGCACAAAAGAAGAAAAGTCCAAAGTATGTGACTGGGAAGGCAAGAAGAACAGCATAAAGGGGAGTGTGGAGCTGAGAAGGAGAGCAGCTTGGTTTGGGTAAGTCAGCGGTTCAGACAGCTGCAGGTTCAGGGAGTGGCAGAGGAGCCTGGCAGGTGTGGGGTGGGTTGTCAAGCCTGTGGGGCTGCTGGACCTGTTGCTCCCATGGAACAGGCCCATGGCCCTTCTTTGTGCCAAATACATCCACAATGACCCTCACTGTCTGCCCACTCAGCTCAGCCTCTCCATACCTCTTCCCAGGCTAGTCCATGTGTCACTACCCCTGAAATGGGCTGCAAGAAACCAGGAAGAACTCATGGGTCCAACTGCTGCAGGCCATGCCCAGGTGGGGACTCCAGAGAGTCAACCATCACTGGGCATGACGGCTTGGAATGTGTAATGGCTTGGAATGGAGACAGTGGCTGGAGCTGGAGTGCAGGTCCTAGACTCCCAGGCTAGGGCTCCTCAACCTACACTGCCCTTACTTGCCTAGGGCCAGGGATCCTCAAGTCTGGTAGGCTCCAGACAGCCCTTAGTCTTAGGTCCTTCCATCCCTGGCCTGCCCAGCCTCCTGCCACTGAGCCCAGGGCTGACAATCATGAGGGTCAATCAGTCCTTCCCTGGACAAACTGACAGAGTCCCTCCATGCACCCTCACCGTATTCAGTCCTGAGTTCAGCAGTGAGCAGCATGGAGCAGAAGACACAGATACATATGGATGTACTCTGGCAAGATGAGACATCATAGAGACATAGCCAGTGCTGTGTGAGGCAGGCCACAGGACGCTGCAAGCAGAAGCAGGCTACCTGGGAAACCATGTGAAAAACAGGTAACTTCTTGCCTGATGGTGGTAACAGTGCAACCTGGAGCAATGCTTCTGGGGCCAACACAGATTCCTAGGCACTCCTACTGCTCTGGGGCACCTGTCTTCCAGGGCTGCTGGTATGCTGCACTATTCACACCTGCCACCTTCTCCCTAAGACTGGAGGGGCCAGCAACTAGCGACTGACCAGTGCAGAGGACCAGAGGCCAACTTCCTGCCTTACGTGACACAAGCTTGTGGTTCAGTCTATACTCCAGAGTTCCTCATGGGCTTAGGCTGAGGAGAGACTTTGCCTGAAACTCACTGTCCCTTTGTCAAACCTCCTCCCCCTTCCAACTATGCTTGCTCACCCCCTTCCAGAGTCTCTTGAGAACACACCTCCTGCATCAGAATTCCCATCTTGGGCTCTATGTCTGAGGAATCTGACCTAGCCATGCCCTTCAAAGGCATGGATGAGATGAGTAAACATAGGCAAAGCACTCAGAAGTGCACCTGACACACAGGACACGCTAGTTACTGCTATTCTGAGTCCCTGGTGCTTGTAGAGGAAGGGCATTCCAATGACCACAGAAGGTGGAGAAACTTCCTGCTGGGAGCCCTGTGCAAACTGAAATCTAAGGTGCAAATATGAGTTCAGGGAAGCATGGGGACAGGGAAGTCATGGTCAAAGGCAAGAAAAGCAACAGGTAAGAGCCAGCTCAGATCCTGGACATGGGGAGGCTCTGGGCAACAGGAAGGACACAGGAAGATCAAGGGAGGTACCAAAGGAGTATGTTACCCACTGTCCAAAGTACTCCTTGGCACAGAGGAAAAATTCTATCTCTGTCCTTCCCTTCAGACCCAGGAGGCTCATCAGCAAAATTGGTATAATGATACCAGCATTAAAAAATGTTTGGTGCATTAAATTAACTGACATCTTATTGAAACATTCAGCAGAACTTTTGGTACAAAGGGCTGGTCATGGACCTCCCTAGTGCTTGCCTGTGAGAATGTGTACACACACACACACACACACACACACACACACCCAGGCCCAGCATACCAATAACCTGAGCATGGACAAGGTGGTCCAAGGGCTCTGCTTACCACCACACTGTCCTTTCCTCTCTCCACTCTGCAACTTTGAGCCTTTCTTGACATGAGTCATTTGATGGAAATCCCTCCTCTTTCCTTTCCTAACAGTATCCCCAGTCTTCTTACTTAATAACAGCTCTTCAGTCTCAAACTCTAGACATGCCTGGAGTTCTTCCCTCCATGGCTGTGAATGGCTGTGACCTGCAGCTGAATCCTAGTGGCCACCTTAGCCAGAGACCATGCTTTAAAATCCCTGGTCTCTGCAAGATCATGGGCAGAGCAGCTCCTCTAGAGCTGACCTGGCTGGACTGCAAAAAGAAGCAGGGGTTTCCATACCTCCCTTGGGTACCCCTGCAGTCCTCAGAAGGCTTGGCCCATACCCCCTCCCTCTAACCCCTTTCTTTCCAAGGCACCCACTTTCCAGCCATTTTCCTATTGCCAGGGCCAAGTAGGAGAACCTGGACTTCTCGAAGAACTGTGTTCTCCAGATAGAACCAACTGGTGACACATTTGCAGTGCCACTATGGCTGTCCCTCAAGTGTCCCTCATTATATTTTGATAACTGAATTCCACTGTCACTAATGTCCATTATGATTTATTATTTGATACAGTAAATATTTACATGTGTTTTAAATTTTCCAAATATTATACATTTTAAAACTATTTTTATGATTAATTTCTACCATAACTGCCTACAGGCAGAAAACATGGTCTGAGTCACAGTATTTCTTTGACACACCTTCAGGCATTTTCACAGCTTGTCTGCAGGCACTTTTTATGCGACTTCCCATCATTGGCTGCAGCGTTCTCCTTGTGCCACAGAGCTCATTTAGCCACAGGGAGCAGTGCATGCGTTGTGGGCTGTTTCCCCTCTAGGCCCTGCCCCATGCAGGATATCCACTTGTGAAAGTGGTTCGAGCTGCCCTGGCTCTTTCCAGAGGAACAGCTCACATCCTGGACAACTCTGCTCCCTGTCAATCCTCCCCCTGAGTCCTTGAGAACCCTCCACTGACCCCGCAGTGACCCAGGGCTCCAGTGCCCGAAAATCCCCCACAGCAGCAAGCATTCAGAGACACCACTAGCCACACTTACCTTTATGAGGATGAGCTGGGCTCCCAGGTCAGAGGAGGGAGGGCATAGGGCTTGGGAGGCCCTATCTTGTGGTAGGGCCCAGCAAGAAGGACACTGGGCTTCAATGGGCAGCGTATGCAGGACATGGATCTGCCCGAGGGCAGTCTTATGTTCTCCTGCTAATGGCCTCATCTGCTAGCAGGGGCCACCTACTACTAATAACAATGATAATAAAATCAATTGCTGAGCAGCCTGCTCTGAATGATTAACTCTGCAGAAGCTCCACTAGGAACTCCACAAACTTTTACGTGAGCCTCCAACCCCATCCAACCCTAATCCCCTAATCTCTCCTGGTCCACACACAGCTTCCCACCCTTCTTCCCTGTCCCTCAGCTCTGAAGGCTGAAACCTGACTGCTGCAACTGGAGCCAACCCTCTGCAGTCAGCATATGCCAGGGCTGTGTTACCTCAGTGAATCAAGACCACAGCCTCAGAGGAGGCATGAAACCAGAGAGGGCCTGATCAGAGTTTATAGCTGAGAGGGCCCTGGGCACAGAATCAGTCTTCAGTGAAATTTCAGGCAGGAGAAGTCTGGGCCTCTGAGCTGGGTTTCTACAGTGACAAAATGGGGCTCCTTACCCTAGGAAGTGCTGGGTGCCATGGCTGGCACATCACCCCACACCTCAAGTTGAAGGCCTTCCTGGGCCTGCCCGGTGACCCAGGTATGGCTGGGATCCTGGCCATACCCATAGGGAATTGAGGCTTCATGACATTCACACCAGGAGAGGTTAGACACCAGAGCCTGAGAGAGCCTCACCAGCAAACCAGTTCAGGAGAGGGAACTGTACAATGAGCAGCTTTGGTGGGGGTGAGCAATCAGGCTCTGCTAATAAACCCATCATAATATATCCTCTCCCAGCCCCCTCAGCTTCTGGGTGAGCCAGCCTCCTCCATAGCCTCCTCCACTCTTTGTTAACAGAGTTGCCATGGCAACTGGATTCAGGGAGAACTCTCTTCAAGGTAGAGTCTGGGGGTGACACTTGTATAGATGGAAGTGGTGGTGACAACAGGCAGGAGCCTGGCCTCCCACTACTCCCTAGAGATCTTCCCCCTTGCCTGCCCCAGAGCTTGTGGGTCTGCACCCCTCTCTTCCCCCTGAATAGGGATAGTAACATGGCTCAGGCCAGACACTCCCTTTCCCCCACAGGCTCCCAGACACAAATCTGTGCCTCTCTGCCTTACCACACACAATTACTCACAGATTTTCACACACATCCCACAAATGCTTGCCGAGTGTACCAGTGTAGCCACCATTTCTGAGCTCGGGATTCATTTGGGGAAAAGTAGGTGTAGACATGACTCCAAGGGGTCACAGGCTGACAATTATGCAGGGACGGCATCAGCAGAGGCACAGGGTACCTGGCACAGCATGTGCATGCAGAAAGGCAATCCCAGGAAGGCTAGGAGCTGAGCAGGTGGAAAGAGAGGCACCTGCATGGAAGCAGGAGGCTCCAAGCATCTTTACCAAGAGAAGGTTGAAAAGGTCACCTGCCTGGGGTGTGAAAATGGATGGCAGGAGAAAGAGGCTGCTACAGTTGTCCAGGCCAGGGGAGGGCAGCCTGATCCATGGAGGTGGCAGTGCACAAAGACAGGAGGAGTGGGTAGAAGAGAGGTCTGGGGTGGTAATCAGAATGGCTGATTACTCAGTCCATGCAAGCAGGACCTGGCAGAGGCACAAGTGAAACTCCAGCTGTCTCACCTGCTCAGATGGGGAGCAGAGGGCAGGAGAGGTTCAGAGTGTGATGACAGCGAACAGGCTGCCTGTACTCACCTGGGAGGCACCCAACAGGCACTGGCTTAAATGTTGACAGAGCCCAGGGGTCAGAAGGGGCTGATACAAGTTGGAAAGGGATCAGAACCAAGGAGGAAACAGAAGTTGTGGTTGGGGAGAAGAGGATATAGGTCCAGGTCCTGAAGAATGGGAACACTGAGTGCCGCAGGAGAGAGGGAGCCTGCCGGAAAGGTCTGCAGGGAGGCCAGAGGACATGGAGGCGCAGGGGTGGGCCTGCAGAGCCCAGGTGACAGATGTCTGGGAATAGGGGCAGTGAATGCCTGTAGATGTCCACATCCCTGAACACCAGTTCCCTGAAGTGAAGGGAGCACACCAGATTGGAGTGGGAAGTGAGGATGTGAAGTGAACAAGCAGAGAATGTGGCTTCAAAGTCCGCTCATGCAGGGGAGGACAGAAGGGTGGAAAATAGCTGCAGAGGAAGACAGCTGAGAAAGATTTGTTGTGTTTAAGCTCGAAGAAACTTTATGCAAGTAATTTCACCTGTCAGTCAGGGCAGCAACACCTCACCTATGAGGGGGTGATGAAAGAACTGGACAAATGGAACAAAGTGCCCTCTCAGTGCCCAACACTGCCCCAAGGGGCTGCCTCCCTAACTCAGGGTACTCACCATGTATATACCTCAGGGGAAATGGGCTGCTCTCCTCTGAAGAGTCAGGGAGATTCACCCTCTTCCACGAGCTGGTGCTTGCCCACTGCTCCCTGAACCCACTCTGCACCACAGAGAACACCACAGCCTGCTCAGAAGGGACATGGCAGGATCTGAGCTCCTGCTGCCACCATGGACAGCTGAGGCTCAGCCTGCCCCTGCCCACTGTAGGTGCTCATGGTGGGAAGAGGGACAAGAGGCTCTTTTCTCCTTTGCTGTCTACATCCCAGCAGCGCTGCGCTGACCCTGAGGAGCCTCCTGTCAAATAAGTGATGTGGGAAGAAGCTTCCCAGGGCAGGGCCACTGCGTGTTGTTCTAAGTCATGCCAAAAAGCAATGATGTGGTTCTTAGAACACATGGTTCTTCTGCAGATGAGTGCATTCAGACACCTGAGACCATCACACTGTCCACCCCAGGCAGGGACAGCAAGGGGACAGGTATCACTCACACCTCCACCCCACCTGGCCCTGGCAGGCATAAGGGTGCATGCTAACACTTTCACACTCTTGGTGACACCTCTAACAGCCTCTCTTTTCATGGCCTAAGGCCCATCCCAGGCAGCCCATTCCCACAGCTCTCCCTGCCCCAGGGAGCCTGCTTTTCCACCCTGGCTCTGGGCAGGCCAGGACATTGTGGGGTTTTTGCTGCCATGGTTCCTGCCATTCCACTGCCAGGCTGACCTCTGTTGACCTTTCCAAATCTGCTCCAGGTTTGTTAGACTGGCACTTGTTGGTGCCCCCAGTGCAGGGATATTCTGAACGGATCCATAAAGGCCAGCTCCCTTTGGGCCAGGCCAGGGCATCCTTTGTGTTCACTCTCTGACACATACACATATATACACAGCCCTCTGGGCCCAGGAAGAGGTGAGAAGGGCATGCACTCTGAAAAGAGCAGAATGGCCTCCTCAGACAGTCTGAGGTCAGAGGGCCCTGACATGTGACCATGATACCACTTTAGCCTCCATGACAATGGCCTCCCTCCTCAAACCTCCCTTCTCAGACTCTGCCTGGAAAACATGTTACTAAGTAAATAGTCATCAGATGGAGGTGGGTAGCCAAGGACAAAGGAACAAGCAACAGCCTGGGCTGCACTGGCGTGAGTAGGAGACACTGGAGGCAGACTTCAGTTCAGAGAAAACCAGCCCTAGTGACCAGGGCTGCAGCAGATGGCCTTAGGAGGGAACAGGGAGGAAGATCATCTGCCGGGACAGAGATGGATGGGCCAGGACTGAGGGCCACACTGAGCCACAACCACCTGGACAGGCCCTGATCTGCATCTGTTCCTTCTACCATGGCCCTGGGACCCACCCCTAGCAGGTCCTGTGGTAAGGCCAGGGGGCACTCTTCTAGGGAAGGGTCAGGCAAATATGTGCATCCTACACCAGCCACCACCACAAGCACCACCCACAACAATGCCCGCCCCAGAGCAGTGGTTGGACCTTAAAGGCCCAGCTTCTATCCCTGCACCTTCCCTCGACCTACTTGACAAATGTGGCTCTGTGACACATGTGGCTTGAGAACGAGATTCTGTGGCTAAAAACCAACTGTCAGACAAAGCTGTTACAATCCTGCTCATCCTGCTTTTATTCGACACAGGGAGACAGGTGTGCTCAGAGTCTCTCAGGCCACACTTGAGCATCTGGCCTCAGTGTGCTCTCCTCTGGAGGGCCAGGTGACGGAGTAGTGGGTCTGTTCCTCACCTGGCTGGGGGTCCACTTGTGCTAGGGACACCCTTCCCACCCAGCCCACCAGCCACTGGCCTTGCTCAGGCCTGATCAGCACAAACATCGTTGGTCCCAGCATTTCTCCCTCCTTCTCTGCTTGTAGTTATTAAGTTACACTAAAAAAATCCCTCCACTCTGTGTGAAGTGTTCCATTTCCATGACTATCAGTGGAAGGGAGCCATAAGGCTGGCAGTTTGAGAACACAAACCTGGCGATCAGGTGCCATGGCATACGTGGAGACACTTGCTTGTGCTCCCAAACCCGAGGGCCATTTGTAAGAGTGCACAGCTGCCCTGAGAGAGCATGTCCGAACTGCTCACTCCTTTCTCAGGAGCCTGTGAGTTCTGCTGCCCCCCTGCTAAGGCTGCTGGGTCACTGCAGCCCAGGTCTCTAACAACAACAACAAAATTCTGGAGGAGTAGAGAACTCAAGTGCCCCAGCCAAAGTTCTCCACTTCCTCCTACTCAGGATCCCCTCCTTCTACTCTAGGCTGGGATCCTTAAGTTCCACTGCAAAGTGTCCCTGCATGTCAGAGAGGGAAATGTCCTCATACGTCACTGAAACCCTGGTGTCATTCTACAGACAGGGAAACTGAGTCTCAGAGGGGCCTGCAGATGTCAAGACCTGTGGCCTACCCACTCCCTAGTTCTCTGCTTGTGACTGGAGCTGCAGCTTGCTCTCTAGGCCCTCTTTTCAGGCAGGGAAGAGCCTAGATCCAGATAAGGCTGAGCTGGGCAAGACTGTCCAGAGGGAGGTGGGAGACCCCTGAGGGGCAGAACAAGCCACTGCCTCTGTGAGGTTCCACTGCATGACAACTTGACTCTGTATGTCCTGGGCCCCTGGCACAGGTGGCCATCTGGGCCCTTCCCTTGCTCCAGAGGGCGGGAGAAGAATGACATTGGTGGGGAGGGTGAGCCAGATGGGACTCCCAGCTCTAAAGTGGTTAGTCCCAGCCACCACTATATCTCATCCCCCAAGCCGCTCCCAGAAGGCAGGCAGCATCCCTATGAATATCCATCAGCTTCAGCCCTCAGAAGCAGCTACAGACGCAGGGGGCAAGGGCCTGCTGAGTGTCACTCCCTAGACAGGAGCCCTCTCCTGCAGCACACATGCAACCAGAAAGAGCTACACCTCCTCCAGGGCCTGCTCCTTGCAAGGCCCAGCTGGGGCAAAGAGAGCATGGTCCTTCAAATGACCCTGCCCACGGTATACAGGGGGCCACTTCGCCCAGGCTGGCTCCCCTCAAATTATGAGCTCACCCTCAATTCCTCGCCAAGTAGCAACGGTGTAAGATGCCTTTGCGGGGCCCAGAAGACAGACAAGCAAATGGAAACTTCCAACTGCGCAGCCCCGAGCTCCACGGATTCCCCAGCCTCCTCTTCCACACCGGGGCCGGGACAGCAGACCTGACAGCCGGTGCCCACCCCCGCCTGCCGCGTACTCTTCCCCACGCCCAAGCCAAGACCGCCCGGTGCCCTGCAGGGTCGAGGGGCTGGGGATCCCGTCTCTGCCCATCAGTGGGTGGAGTTCTCTGCAATTCCACGCTAGGCACCCGCCCACCCTCCTCCACGCGCGTCCCGCGAACCGCGCCGAAAGACTGAGGATGGGCAACCGCTGCCTACCTGGGTCCGGGCCAGCGTAGCTCCCGCGCAACCCTGGCGCCGCAATCGCGCCGGGAGCAGCGCCGGGCCGGCGCCGGAGGCTCATGCTCCGCCTGGGGCCGGAGGCACCCGCCCACCCGCCGCCCCCGCGCTGCGCCAGCTGCGGGCAGAGCAGCTCCCTCAGTAGCTGGTGCCGGGGAACGAGAGCGAGCAAGCAGCTCTGAATGGGTCGCGGAGCGGGCACTGAGACGGCAAGAAGCGAGAGTGGGGGCGCAAGAACTAGGGGAGAGGTAGGGCACCAGGAGGGCGCGTTGAGAGGGAGACCGAGGAGCCAAGAGAGGTGAAGTGGGCAGCCAAGACGCTTGGGCGGGGATCGGGGATGGGGGTCGAAAAGGGAGGGCGGAGGGAGAGAGCGGGCTAGGCTTTCATTTTTAAAAAGATCAGGCAACAACAACCCAATAGGTAATGTGGTCGCCCCATTTAAAAGATCATTTGGGGACTCCCGCAAGTTGCCGACGTTTTTATCAGTGGCATCTGACAGTGAAAGCGCTTCCGTGGGCCCTGTGGTTATTCCCTTTGACCATCGCAACCACCTATGAGTTTGGTATTGGTTTTGAACCCACTGGACAGATGAGAAAACTGATGGTCAGGGAAGCGAAGTGACCCTACAGGATCTCAGAACTGGTTAAGTCTCAGAGCAAAGGTCCAAAATCACCTTGAGATTTTCTATAGTCCCCATTTTTCAAAAACAGTAAGAGAAGGATCCAGATCTTCTGGCTTCCTGTGGAGACTCCTGTATCTCTGAAGGGACATCCCTCTGCTCTGGCGACAACCACAGGGGTCAGGAGTGACCCTTGCAGGCAACCCAGACTCAGGTCTGCAAGGTGGAGGTGGCTGGGTGGAAGAATGGGGAGGTGCCCGATAGCCGCCCTTGGAGAAAATGAGGACCTTTCTTATTCATTCATTCAGTACATGTTTATTGAACTCTTACTGTCCACCCGGTGCCATGTCTGGGCACCATGATACTGGTGTGAATGTCCCTGTGTGGCTGAAATGCTTGCATTTTTATAGGAAGCAGGCAATAAAAGCGCAACAAAATATTTCATATGCCAAATGATGCAGATTCTGCAAGTAAAAGTATGGTAGGAAGAGGAGATAGGGAGTGCAGTTTGTAGAGTTATTTTATTTTGGTTGGTCAGGAAAGTCTTTGCTGAAAGGGTGACTGAGGCAAGCCATGATGAATTTGAAGAATGAACATTTGAGGCAAGGGAACAGCAAAGGCAAAGGCCCTGAGATTGGAATTTGCCTTGGGCCTGTGCAGGCAATAATGAGGACAAAGTGGTGTGAAAATGAGTGAAAATAGAAAGATTCCAGAAGTTGCCAGGGTGAACAGATTAAGAAGAGCCTGGTTGGTCACTGGCTCTGACTCAGAGGGAGAAAGCTGGTGGAGGGTTTTTGCAGACTAATGTCATGGTCTGGCATTTTTAGTTTTGTTCTGTTTTGTTTTTAAATCATTTGATTATGGAAAATTTCAAATATTTACAGAAATAGGAGGTAAGAAGGTATAATAAACCCAGTGGCCCCACTTCAATGATTATTGATACAAGAACAATTTTGTTTCATCTATACCCCCATCCACCTCTCCCTGTATTATTTATTTAAGCAAGATGTATAATATTTTGTAAGTATAATATATGTAGATGATAGTACACAAATAAATTTGTGCTTGATTGACTTTCAGTTAGAACATTGATAATCATCTTGATTTTCACTGTGGGAAGGTTTTAGATTACAGATTCATATTCTTTAATAGATTTAGGACTGTTAATGTAGGTAGCTAGATAATAATAAATAAAGGGAATTGGACATTAAGAAGCCTAATAAACTGGGAAGCTGAATTCAATATTGGGTCTGCTTCACTAGAAAGCTACAGCTTCACATGCTCCCCAGGGACTACTGGTTTGTTCGCAGTAGATTGGATGTGGAGAGGGATGGATAGAACAATAAAGGGGAAATCCCTGTGTTGGGCACATGTCCAATAGAAGCCAAGATGGCACAGTGGGATGTGCCTTTATTATGAGGCATGCACAGTAGGAACTAAGAAGGCCTGTCTGTCTAGCCTGGAAAAATTATTGGATTGGACAATGGATGCAGGACCCGGAAAAATTTAGGAAATGAATTGGTTGGGGGAGGACCCAACCCAGCCTGTGAAAGATCAGGAAATTGATTGGTTAGTTTGAAAGAATGTCTTGTTCTTCCTAAGCCTGAAACATATAAACCAAGCTTAACAAAGAGAACTTGCTCTCTGTCTCCACCCCTGCCCTACCCCAGTAACGTGCTCACCCATGTACTCAAGCATTCTCTCTTCATAGCAGCCATGTGGGTCTAGCAGCTGCATGGCCAGCAGCTCTGCAGACTCCAAGTGTGGGCCTGAGCACAGCACCAATGGAGCGCAGCAGGGAACACAGACTAAGCTAGCTGGATGAGAGCAGACATGACTGAACCAATGGTGTCAAGTGTCTGAACACTGGCCCTGTTACTGGGCCTCATGAAGACATTGCTGAACTTTCTTCACAGCAGGATGGAGGTAAACCAAGGAAACCCTTTGTGTTTATGTCAACTTCAATAAACCTTATCACTTATCCTCCCATACGTTGGATTCCTGGAATGCTGTCCTTCCAACCCTGTGAAAAGACCCCATTTCCACCAGCAAGAGGACTATGCAGATTGTTCACTTCTTCCTATGTCACTTTTGGTAAATTACACTTTTGAAATATTTTCCATTTTGTCTCAATTCTTTGATTTATTGACATGTTCATAACATCCTTCAATTATCCCTCAGATGTCTGTAGAATCTGTAATGATGTCCCAATTTTCATTTTGATATTGAGGATCTTTGTGTTTTTTTTAAATATATTTTATTGATTATGCTATCACACTTGTCCCAAATTTTTCCCCTTTGCCTGAATGGTAGCACCCTTCTCTCCAGCACTTCCCCACCCCCCTTAATTCATGGCCATGGGTCGTGCATATAAGTTCTTTGGTTTCTCCATTTTGTATACTTTTCTAAACATGCCCCTGTCTATTTTGTGCCTACCAATTATGCTGCTTATTACCTGTACCTTTTCTCCAGTTCTCCCCTTTACCCCTCCCAGTTGATAACCCTCCAAATAATCTCCGTATCCATGGTTCTGTTCTTGTTCTTATTGTTTGCTTAGTTTGTTTTTGTAGATACAATTGTTGATAGTTGTGATTTTTATTTTTTGTTATTTTAATGTTCATAGTTTTGATCTTCTTCTTTTTCTTAAATAAGTCCTTTTAACATTTCATATAATAAGGGCTTGGTGATGATGAACTTCTTTATCTTTACCCTGTCTGGGAAGCACTTTATCTGTTCTTCCATTCTAGATGATAGCTTTGCTGGAGTAATCTTGGTCGTAGGTCCTTGCCTTTCATGACTTTGAATACTTCCTGCCAGTCCCTTCTTGCCTGCAAAGTTTCTTTTGGGAAATAAGCTGACAGTCTTATGGGAACTCCTTTGGAGGCAACTCTCTGCTTTTCTCTTGCTGCTTTTAAGATTCTCTCTTTATCTTTAATCTTTGGCATTTTAATTATGATATGTCTTGATCTGGTCCTCTTTGGGTCCAACTTGCTTGGGACTCTGAGCTTCCTGGACTTGTATGTCTAGTTCCTTTGCCAAATTAGGAAAGTTTTCTCTCATTACTCTTTCAAATAAGTTTTCAACTTGCTCATCCTCTTCTCCTTCTGGCATCCCTATGATTTGGATGTTGGCACATTTGGAGGTGTCCCAGAGGCTTCTTATACTATCCTCATTTTTTCTAATTCTTATTTCTTCTTCCTTATGTTCCAAATCATTGATTTGAATACTAGTGTCCTCCCCTTCACTGTTGTTTCCCTGTAGATTTTTCTTTATTTTACTTATGATAACCTTCATTTCTTCCTTTATGTTGTTCTTGTACTCAGTGAATTCTTTGAGTATCCTGATCACCAGTGTTTTAAACTCTGCATCTGATAGGTTGGTTATCTCCATTTCATTTAGTTCTTTTTTCTGGGGTTTTGTTCTGTTCTTTTGTTTTGGCCATATTTCTTTGTCTCCTCAATTTGGCAGCTTCCCTGTGTCTGTTTCTGTGTATTTGGTAGAGCTGCTTTGACTCCTTGTTTAATAGTGTGGCTTATTGTAGAAAAGTCACCTGTGAATTGTGTAGGGCAGAGCCCTAGGTAATCATCAGGGTGGAGCAACCTGCTCCACTTTGTGACTCTGTGTGGGGGGAGGGCTCAGAGATGGGAGAGTGCTGCTGCCTGGCTTCTGGAGGTTTACCCAGCACTCACTCTTTTTCCAGTTTTTATCCACCACATGTGAATGTGGGAACTTCCGGCCAGCCACCACAGGCAACCACTCTATGCCACACCATGCCTCCTCACCTCTCCACCCTTCTCTGTGTGTCCATCCCTCCTACCTATTTGGATGAATGTGGCCTCTTTAAATCGTTGATCGTTGGACTTTCATACATTTTGATTTTCTGACAGTTCTGGGTGTTATTTGTTTGAGATTTAGTTGTAATTCTTGCTGTGGTTGTGTGAAGAGGATAGGCATGTCTACCTATACCTCCATCTTGACCAGAAGCCTCAGGGATCTTTGTGTTTTCTCTTTCTTTTCTTCTACAGTCTTGCTAGAGTTTTATTAATTTTATAAGTTTTTTCAAGGAAACAACTTTCAACTTGGTTGAGATTTCACTATTGTGCCTTCTATTTCATTGATATCTGCCCTTAAT
>VMDR010020722.1:0-17353 GCA_007922815.1 Macrotus californicus | reverse complement strand
AGTAGCCTATGAACTACTGACCCATAAAACACACTTTGAGAAATTTAATGTCCTAAGTTTCATTGTGTTATTATTACTGGTTGATATAATAGAGGCATTGCTATCTCATTATCTCTCCCTGATTAGATACTGTCTTAAGAATATCATCAGCCCGGGCCCCTGGCCGAGTGACTTAGTTGATTGGAGCATTGTCTCATACGCTGGAGAGTTGCAGTTTCAGTCCCTGGTCAGGGTACCTACCTAGGTTGTGGGTTTGATCCCTGGTAGGGACGCATATGAGAGGTAGCCTATCAATATTTCTCTCTCACGTTGATCTCTCTCTCTCTAAAATCAATGACTAGATCCTTGGATGAGGATTTTTAAAGTATCATCAGTCCTGGCTGGTGTAGCTCAGTGGATTGAGTGTGGGCCTATGAACCAAAGGGTCGCTGGTTTGATTCCCAATCAGTGCACATGCCTAGGTTGCAGGCCAGGTCAGGTCCCTAGAAGGGGTGTGAGTGAGGCAACCACACATGGATGTTTCTTTCCCTCTCTATCTTTTTCCCTTCCCCTCTATCAATCAATCAATCAATCTTAAAAAAAAATGTATCATCAATGGTAGTCAAGACCCCTGGAACTAGAAAGAAGAAATAAGGGCATAGTTTTAGGCTAGTGCTCTTAAAATCACCTGAAGAGCTTGTAAAAACACAGATTTCTGATTTAGTAGGTTAAGGAGGGGTCTGAGAATCTGTATTTCTAACTGGTCCCCAGGTAATGCCGATGCTGTTCCTGCAGGGAGCCACTGTATAGTACATAGAGAACACCTGACCAAGTTATCATTTCTATTTAGAGGAAAAGCCTTTCTTGGTTTGTTGGGGTGGCTAAACCCTATGACTTGTGTTTGTCTGTTTCAGAAAGCCAGACAGTAGGGGCCGCAGAGAGCATGAACCTTTATAGCAGGAATGACATGAAGCAGCCCGTGGACAAATGTTGGTGGTATTTTTCTATTCCATTGCCACTGCACCCTGGGTATCTCTCAGTAATTGGAGGTCTACTATGTTTAGTTGTTCAGAGCATTGTGGAAAGGAAAGGGCTGATTAAGTTATAAATAAGCCTCAGACACTTTCTCTGCCTTCAATGAATTTATAAGAGAGGCACTTAACAATACAAATCAGCATACTGTAAAGGCAAAATTAGCAGAATATTAAGATGAGGGAAATAAATGAACATCATTAATATACCTTTCATAAATTATTTCATTTGGTTATTTAAAAAGAAAAACCATGAAGGAGGTATTCATATTCTTGTTTCCCAGATGAGAAAACAGAGACCTAGAGGGTAAGTGACGTGCTCCAAACGACTGACTCTGGGGGGAGGCAAAGCAGGGACCGAAACCCCCGTCTGTTGGACTACAGGACAATGCTACTTCCTTGTTGTTCATAGGATGGCTTCTGGTATCCACTTTTTTTTTTGAGCTGCTTCCCCTTTCCCAGCTATATTTACCTATTTTTATCAACTAGGCTTCTTTGTTTTTGTTTAGTATGGAAAAATGTTTGAAAACCAGTAAGTTAGCATGTCAGAGCTAAATATATCTATACTAGAACTTAAGTGTGTAATTTCAAGACTCAAATAAATGATAACGTTTATAAATGTGGAATTAACCTTGAGAACAAGAAGACAACTCTTATTTTGAAGAATATTTTTTGTTAACTATGCTTTTTCTCTGATATGGTGAATCTAAATAATTTTAGGGTACCATATGTTGCCATTCCGAACTATATAGATGCTTGAAAACTCTAGGGGAAAAATCCCTAGATAAATAGATAGCACTAAATGACATGATGAGAAATAATTATAAAAGGAATAGAATTTTAGAGCTTGAAAAGAAATGAGAGAGAATTAGATGAACATTTTGTCCATCTTAAGAGCTTATGGTTGCCTATGAAAGCCATCGAGATAAATCTTCATAGTCGGGCTAGATGAGACAGGACAAAGATGCGTCGACACAGGAAGCTTTTTCCTATCAGAGGATTCATGTGTGCTGAGAACTGGGTCCAGAGGAGTTTTACAGAGACTTCTCTACCACATTGGTTCACACACTTTAGGGTGCATCACAATTACCTGACAGACTTGTTAAAGCAGAGATTGGTAGCATCCACCCCCAGAATTTCTGATTCAGTAGGTCCATGTTGGGCCAACAATATACATTTTTAACAAGTTCTCAGGTAGTGCTGTGGCTGTTAATCGGGGGATCACATTTTGAGAACTACAATTCTAGGAACACTAGCTTTTTACACCCTGTTCTCAAACATCATTGTCCCACCTCTTTCCAGAACAGAAATTCTGCCTGAGGTTCACGCTTCACATGACATACCCTTTCCAATTTTGCATTCTGCTCTTTCTCTCCATGAAAGCCAGACAGTGACTTTTATTTACTAGTCCTTGCAGAAGCATGATAAAGTGAAGAGAGAACTGGACTGGGGATTGGGTGACTTGGGTTTTAGCTCTGGATCTGCCACTAACTATCCTGGGCATCAGTTACCTCATGTTGAAGTTGAGAGATTGACATGAGTTGACTCCTCAGGAATATTTCAGTCCCAAAATCCTGTATTGGATTTTATCTTTTTCACCAAGAGAACCTCCTCCCCAGTGGACACGAGAACATTTTTAAATTTTTCAGCAGCATGTGGAGACATTCTCAGGCACTTGCCTCCTGTCCCTCATCTGAAGAGAGCACCTGACCACTCTACCTCTAAGAGTCAGAGCTTTTAGCTTTCAGCCCTGCTTCTGTATTTGATCAACCCCATCTATCAGTTTCCACTTTCCTATCTAAATATGTATGCATGTGTGTTTGATCATTTTACCCCCATCTATGTTAGATAAAAATTTATATAACAATGTTAGTCTTACCCTCTGCTTATCACCTCAAAACTAATACTTGCCTATTATATGCCCAAGTGGTAAAGGACTTACATTAAGCTGTAAAAAGTGGCAAAAGTAAATGTGACCTCCTACCAAGGGTATTTCATCAATGAATAATTCCTTAATAACCCAAGACTAAAGGTGTTACATTATCACTTCCAATATTGACAGCTGATGGGGCTGTGGTCGGGCTATTTTTAGCTAGCACTTCCTCCCATACCTTTGAAGCAACAGAACAAACCACCTTCCCTGTATCTGAGAAATGCCGGTTCCTACTCTCTACACAATCATGGAGCCCTGATACCGATGACCCACCTTCCTTATTCTCCAATCTACCTCTCTGATCGTGGTGAAAAAAGAATTTAAAACAAATCTATTTTTGGTCTTGTTGGGAGCTGTGGGGAAATATCCTCACCAGCTTTGTTCCCTTAGTAAGTCAAACTCAAGAATGGACTGAGTGAAAAGAAAATCTAAAGGATAAAATGTCATTTTTAATATTTGTCCCAACCAGCTGCGAGATATGATTGCTCTTGTCTGGAAAACAAATTGGAAGATCCCTACTGTAAGTGGGTCACACTTGTCACAATGATGCAAATGTATTTCTGTTATTAAATGCTTGCCTTAGTGAGTGTGAATAAAGGATTACACCTTTATTCTCCATGAAAGGAACATTGGCATGGATGTGAAGAGAGCCAGAAACTCAGGGTTTAGATTGGTGCTTGGATAAGATGCCTTCTAAAAATTTATCTTGAGTTGCATTTTCTCCTTCAATTATATAGAAACTAATACATTAGAAGTTGACCTCAGAGAAGAGTATGATTCTTTGAGCTCATGGAAGTAACTGGAGATTTCTATGGAGGTTAATACAAAGGCAAAGGGAGCAGTGAGGTCGAAAACATTCAAGACAGATACACTGATGCTTGTGTGAATATAAGGAAATGAGCAAGGTTCATTGACACTGACAGAGAATGCAAAAAAGGGAAAAGTGCCATAAGAGAGTCAGAGACAAGATCTTCCACTAGTTAAAGAAACTGCTGTACTGATTATGGGAGATGATAGAAGTAAATGCAAAATCACTGATAACATCAAACCTGGTCTCAGAAGAAAGCTACTTCCCAGTCACCATTCACTTCTCCTTTCAAGGAGACCTTCCAATACACATTCACACATGTGCATGAGAAAGTGGCTGCAGGTTTTATCAAAGCTAAATGGTCTGAGCTCCCTGTTCTACACCTTTGATTCCAATGTTACCCCATCCCTGCTGGAATAAGAAGGGTGAGCTCAGACCTGATCAGCCTGCAGCCTTTCCTAACTTCCAAAA
Organism: Macrotus californicus; assembly: GCA_007922815.1. Lineage (NCBI taxonomy): Eukaryota > Metazoa > Chordata > Mammalia > Chiroptera > Phyllostomidae > Macrotus > Macrotus californicus. The sequence goes on along the minus strand of VMDR010020722.1, from coordinate 13,131 downwards.
GCCATGAAATTAGATTTTTTTAAAGATGTTATTTGTTTATTTTTAGAGAGAGGACAAGGGAGATAGAAAGAAAGGGACAGAAACATCAATGTGTGGTTGCCTTTCGTGCGCCCCCTACTGGGGACCTGGCCTGCAACCCAGGCATGTGCCCTGACTGGGAATTGAACCTGCAATCCTTTGGTTTGCACTCCAGTGCTTAATCTACTGAGCCCCTCCAATCAGGGCTGAAATTAGATTTTTAAAAATATCTTTATTACAATGATGACTGTCTTCATCAGGCAAGTACTTTTGCAAAATAGATGACAAAATAAAAACACATTGTTGCTGATGAAATTTAATTTGTTCAAGTTCATAATTTTTTGTAAACATTGTAATACCTATATGTACCTACTAGATAAACAAATCAAGTAAAAATGGATTTAGCAATTACTCATCAGAATTGCACCAAAGATGAAAGTTTTAAAAACCTTTAAAACAATTTTGTCTTTAAATTATGAAAAATTAAACACTAAAATAATCCAATCCATATCTTCAATGTGATAGTAGACCATCCAATACATTCGGTGACTATTGAGACTATAAGGGAACACGCCAGTTTCATATGGAATGGTTAAAGCAACTTTTGAACCCTGCATTTATCCTACAGTTAGTGACTAGAACTTTATAATGGAACAAGTCATTTAAACTATTTCTGCTTCAGATTTCCAATATATTAATTAGGGCTGTGGATATTGCCATGAATTCACCTTTAGTTTTTTTATTTTAAAACTGAATAATTCATTGCCAGGAACAGGATTTTACTGGCAACAATAAGCCAAAACAAGTTAAGAGTGATTGAGCGGAGAAACCAAGGAAAACCCCGGCATCAGGGAAAAGATGTGTGTTATAATTTCTCAGACTTCCTTGATATCGCCCCTACCCCAGCAACTGTGCAGGCACATCAGGTCTTTTACCAGCAAGCCACAGGTTTCCATTCACAGCCTAGAATTCAGGTGCAGGATGCCAGTCCTTTGAGGAAAGAAGAATGTAGAGTAAGGACCTATTCTTAGGTATCCACAGAACCTAGATAGACAAAAAGTAATGGGAGTACCAGAGAGAAACTCAGAATTTTATGTGGGAATTGTGGGAAGGAATTTGGATGCCAGTTAGAAGAAGTAATAAAATCATCCACTAGAAGCAGAAACAAAATCAAAACAGAGTAGAGGAAGCACAAGATTGGTTTGGTAAACAGTTATCAAGAGATGGAGCATCACATGTTCTCTGGGACCTCATTCATCCCAGGGCCTGGTAGGGTCTGACTCTAGGGTGAGATAGATGCAGTAAGTCCTCACTTAACGTCCTCGGTGGGTTCTGTGATGACCAGGTATCACAAAACCAATAGTAACACAGATAATTGATATACAGTTGTTTCTGTGGCATCTCATCAATGTTATAATGAAACAAAGACCTGTTCTATAAATAGAGCAGTTTTCTCAAACTTCTGCTCTTATAAGCATATCACATCCAGAGAATTTAGGTCTTCCTTAGACAACAATAAGAGATGAGAGAGTGACAAAAACTTGAATATGACTAGGGGAAAATATATTTTTAAATTAGAAAGACAGACTGACCATGAAGTGGGAAGATCAACTTTTTCACCAGCAGACATGGGTGTGTGTGTGTGTGTGTGTGTGTGTGTGTGTGTACTGGAAAAGCTCCAGAGCTAAACTGCTTCAGTTGAAGAAAGTTCTGCATATGTCAGCTGTGTTTTTTACAATTTGACCTAGCAATACATACGAGTGCCCTGATTATATTCCCTTTTCACTTCAATTCTTTTAATCAATCCCAGCAAGTGCATCCTCAAAGTCCCAAGTAATAGATAGAAATTGAGGTTTTACATATAATTTCATTAATAGAATAAGCATGATGACAAAGCATAAGATTTGTCTTTCTCAGTATTTATTTCAGCCCATTTGGGTCCAAAATACTCATATACAATATACTGCAACCAACATTCTACCAGCTTTTTCGCATAGTTTGGGTTACATCTCTCTGGAAGGGTTACCTCTGTGAAATTCCTTGTGTAATCTTTAAACAAATAAGGATGAATGATGCATATCTTTTATTCAAAATTCCAGAGGGGACTTAGGAAGGTCCTAATTCATTTGGCTGACTCAGAATAGCCTGTTCAAGAACAAAAATTCAGCAAAGGAATTTGGCAAGAAATTGTAATTGAGAGATTCTTCTTCCAAATATTCAAATTGGTTTCTATTACTTTAATACAGGATTCTTCACCAGCACCACTCTTGCCTTTGGGGGCTAAATGATTCTTTATTCAGAAGGGTGTGCCTTATAGGATGTGTGGCAGCTTCTCTGGCTTTTACCCAGTGGGTGCCACTAGCACTCTCTGTCCCAGATGCAACGCTCCAGTCACTGCCACAGGTCTCTTGAGGGCAGAACCGTTCCCAGCTAAGACCCATTCATGAAATATCTTCAAAATACTTTGATTCTTCTATTTTTTAAATCCTCAGCTGAAGATATGTTTTATTGTCTTAAGAGAGAGAGAGAGAGAGAATGATGTGAGAGAACCATCAATCAATTGCCTCTCATTTGTGCCCTGACCAGCGATAGAACCCACAATCTAGGTGTGTGCCCTGACCAGAAATCGAACCCACAACCTTTTGGTGCATGGAATGACGCTCCAACAAACTGAGCCACCTGGCTAGGACTCAAAATACTTTGACTCTTTAGACAAAATGTGTAATTAGATTGGTATTACCAATAGTTAATAACAGTATTAGATTATGTTTTATAACTTTAAGGAAACAGTGTGCACATGTACACACAAACACAACAAACATTACCTTTTCCACATTGCTCTTGCTATCCAAGCAACAAAATGTAATATTGTCTCGATCATGGATTATTGAGCAATTGAGAATAAAACAACAATAAAGAAAAGAATGATTAGATGACCCATAAACCATTATTAGAATAAATAAGAACTGAAATAACCAGTAATTCTGTTTCTACAGCAAGACCATTTTTGTATTTTATCTCCCTTTTAAGAAGCTATTTTTCATTCATAGCACCGTTGTAAATTATGCACAGCAGACTTCTTCATTTAATAGGTTCAGGTCAGCGAGTGATTGTATTTCAGCAGTTGGTATTCAGGGATTTTGTAATTTATGAGGTTTATTAATTTAGCAGATTATTTGCTTAAGATGCCAGTACCCCTTCATGAAGCATTCACTGTGAGAATTCCCGGTCAACTTTGTATTTTTAAAAGAAGCTTCAGGATTTACAGCCTTTTCATATTCCTCAGAATTATATAAATTCCATAAAAGTTAGCCCACAGAAGTGACTAGGAAGGATGGAAAAGCTCTGTTTGTTCCTTTTGTGAATGGGAGTGAGGGGAGGTGAGACACTGGAAGTTAAGGGCTGAGGGACTGTGCCTTGTTCCCATGGGACATTCAATGGGGAATGAAAATGGTTTTTTTTTAAAAAGCAAGTAAACACCCATATAGGAAGCTCTTTCAGGGTTAGGCCCCCTAAAAGGGCAATTCCCACATTTCCAATAGAATCTTGAATTGGTCTCCTGCTTCCTCAATCACATTACAACATAGGCAAGAACAGAAGGATCAGGGAGGTCCTCCTGCTGATGCCAAATGGTAGAAAAAGTACTTGGCAATGGGTGACTCTGAGATAGGCATGGGCATGTTTTTTTCTCTGTATTTAGAAATACAAACTGTTGCTGCTAGAATAGATTGTTTTTTAAAAGATCGGGTTTTGATCTTTATTTATTTGATTAAATAAAGTGGTATTGTTAGCAGGGGCCTAGGTGCCTCCCAAATGCCAGATCTGACTCTCCGTGTCTAAGTGGTCATCTGCTCAGTGGTTCTCTAAATGCAACCACCTACTGAAGGACTTAGTATAGACATGCTGCAGGACACCCCTGTATGGAGAGGGGGTACCTAAGTCCTTAGAAGTTGATCCACTGACTAGAATGAATCAGATATTTTTCATTTAAAATAGGCTCCCCATATTCTACATGGGAAGAGGCCCACAACTTAATCCTTCCCGCCTCTTTCTCACTTTCAGCCTTCCAAGAATCCCTCCTCATGTCAGTGGTGGTTTCTCTCCTGTAGGTACTTCCAGCATTTCCTCACCTCCACACTTTGCTCATATCTTTCCCCTCCCATAGAATTTCTTCCCATCTGTCTCTGTCTGCATCCTACCACTCCTGAAGCTCTGTCCCAAGACTTCTTTTGTACTGAAACCTGATTTGAACTCCACTCTTCACACCCACCTTGTAATAATATCATTAACCTCCAAACATTATGGTCCTTACTGCCAGGACCAGTCGTTTGTCCTTGCCATCCACTGTTTGTATATTTTAATATTTTAGATATATATGTTTTTATAGTCTTAATCATAGAGTAGCCAGCTTAAATATAAAGATGATTAATACTTCAGCATATCCTTTACGCATAATTGGTATTTTAAAAATATTTAGATGATATTCATTGAGACGGAGGTGGTTCTTTTTTGTTGCTTATATAATCTGATATTCAGGCATTTTTCTCTTTTCTTTCTAAAATGTCTCTACCCACCACCCTGTCCCCACTGCTGCTCGCTCCAGTTCCAAGAATTTTGCTATGTGTTTCACAATGCTAGCTGGCTCTATGTTTCTAATACCTCCCCAAACCCCTAAAAGCAAATTGTTCCCTAGTAGACAAGAACAGTGGGTCAATCGTACAGATTAATTCCTGCCCATGAGTGAGTCAGATTATTAAAGCCAGTTACTATGGACTTTCTGTGTAGAGCACGTGTGTGTGTGTGTGTGTGTATTTGGGAAAGGATGAGGAGTTTCTTCCAACATTCTCAGGTCAGGTCCCCTGGTTGCTGTCTATTGTATGAGGATGAGCTGTTCTCAGCTTTAGGCTACAGGTAAAGAAGGAGAGAGGATGATACAAACTCATAGTGAAATGAAAGTTATCCTAATCCACATTTATTGAACATCTAGGAGAATATCAGATTTGTAACTATTTTCAATAAATCTTCTTAAACGTTCAGTTTTAATGTTCACTTTGTTCCCCCAGCCCTCACATGCCAACAGCCTATTTCTGTTCTTATGTGCATTGAACCAGCGTCAAAATCCCTCTCAGGTGACGCCTGGACATCCACACAGAACTCCTTTGTTCTTATAAAATTAGCCCAAATGCACTACTTCAATGTGATCACTATGAAATTTAATATTAATTCCATACGATGTAGGGCTTTAATTTCCAACTTTACATAACAGAGAATGATTGTACCTTCCCTTATCTCCTTCTTTCTCTTTCTGTATAGTTATTTCAAATTTTCACTGGTTTTCTTGAAACTTCGCAATCAGATAAAACTGTCTTGATTGATGTTACAGAATCATGGATTTCCCGCCAAACCAAAGGAAGCCCTCCTCATTATCTCTGCTCTCTTCAGCTAGGCCATGCTCATCTTCAGGTAAATGTACTTATTCCCTTATCTTCTCAAATCAGCTCTCCGCTATCCACTTTTCTCCAGCCAAGCTTGGCTGTAAATTGACAAGATCTCCAGTTGTCTTTGTGATTTCCCTGCAGAGTGCAGCTGGGTCCCTTTCAGTTTAAAAGAAACAGGTGTGAGGGTACCTCTGCTCAACCTTTAAAAAATTGCTGTCATAAAAGACAGAGATGGAGTGGTGACTTAAATTTGTTTTTTTGTTTTTGTTTTTTTGAAATAGCAGAAGCGTCGTATTCATATGGAATAGGAAATGCATGCAACATGAATAGTCTCAGAACAAAGTATCAGGCTCACTGGCTGCTTCTACTTGTTCTTCATATTTTGGAGAAGAAGAAACTTTGAAATTAAAACTCACAGTTTTTAAAAGCCGCAAATATACTTAGACAAATTAGAAACAGTGAGGTCAGAAGGGAGTATTAGCTTTGAATGTTTCCAGACTTGGTAAACACCAGAAGAGATTTGTCTTTGGAAGAAGCGATGAAGTAAGAATTAAACAGTTTGGGGTCCAGTCCCATCTGACATGAACTAGCTGAGAGATCTTTGAGAGGTCAGTGAAGCTGGACCTCAGGATTCTCATCCATCAAAGGAGGAAATTGAACTAGATAATCCCTGATAGCTCTAAAATTCAAGGGCTCAATGTGATATTTGGACCAATTTTTTCCCCATTGGTGCATAGCAGATGCAACTTTTTGTTTTTCCTAGAGAAATTTGGGAACACAATAGCAACAATTTTAGACTTAAGACCAGAGATGCTAATGAGAAAATTGTTTGTCTTAAGCATCCTCTAATCCTCTTAATGTATCATTATTACTTAAAAAAACACAATCTGTTTATTACTGCCTCTGCATTATTAGGTGTCCTGGGATTTGGCTGATCTAGTCTGGACTCTGCTGATAGCTCTGCGCTAGGTTGCTGGTCTGTGGGTGAGTGACCCTATTCCATATTCCATGTGTCTCTTGTGCTTCTTGTGCTGGAGAGTTTAGCCAGCACTTGTTCTTCTCATGGTGAGGGCAGAAGTTCAAGGGTAATTTCCTTACCTATAAATAAGAAAAATGAAAGTCAAAGAGGTGAAGTTATAATAAAATCCATCTTAAACTGGGCAAAAGGGGAATGGGATGGGGAGATAATTCATTGGTTCACATAACTGGAAAAATCCAAGCGGATGGTCTGGCTTCAAGCACAGCTGAATTGTCTGGCTCACATGATGCTCTGGTGTCTATGTCTCTCTCCATCACTTGGCTCCACTTTCCTGTCTGTTGGTTTCATTCTAAGCACACTTGCTCCATGGGGCAGCAAGATGGCTGCCTGCACTGTCCTTCAGCGTTCTCAGTAGAAAATGAAAGTATTCTACCTTGTTGTCCATGTAACATCCCCTAACCATTTAGACTGGCTGAATAAGAGACAGGAACTTGAAAGGTCACCTGCCTGGCCCTGAGGTAAGAGAAGTGAGGCCATTTGATGTCAGCATGTGGGAGGGGGAGACAACCCTTGAAGGAAAAAGATGCTGAATTAATAAAAACAACAATGAAAAACAGAAAACTTACAGGTACCTACTCAAATGTTCACCTGAAAGCTTATAAAAGCAGCAGAGCCAGAACTGAAACATTTCCTAAATCCTTCACCAGTACTCTTCAGGATACCTTATATGAATCAGTGGCATCCTTTCTGTCCTGCTCAGACAGTGGTGAGAAACAGGACGACCTAACAATTAATAAATGCCAATTCTAAGACTTGTATAGGTGGAAACGATACCTGGGACATATCCATCTCACATCTCTGGATTTTGGAAAGATATTGAGCCACTTGTTTAATCTCTGATGATCCATCAAATTGAGTCTGATAAGACTGCCCAGCCAGCCAACTCTATGCCTTAATGCCTGAAATAAATGGCTTCTTATGCCACTAAGAGTGACTATACGTACTTGGGTATGTAATCCCTCTATGTAATTAAGAAAAAAAAACATTATTTCTTCTGAGTATAACTTAATCCACTACTATGTGTCTCTTATTCATCTGCTTTGAATAGAAACCATGGGTTCTATTAAAGACTTTTCTAAACAGAAAGGGGTAAGTCCTATATTAGGCTCCTCGGCTGCTGTAACCAAGTACCACAAATGGGGAAGCTTAAAACAACATTTTTTATTTTTTTGTCTCACAATTCTGGAAGCCAGAAATCTGAAGTCAAAGTGCGGGCAAGTTTATGCTCCCTGGGAAACCTGTATGGAGAATCCTTCCTTGCCTCTCTCTGGCTCCTGGTGGTTTGCCCTCAGCCTTGGCCAGTGCTTGGCTTGTGGATGCATCACTCCAGTCTCTGCTTCCACTGACACGTGGTTTTCTCCTGTGTGTCTGTATGTTCACACGGCTGTCTTCTTATAAGGACATCAGTCATATTAGATAAGGGCCCACCTTTCTCCAGGATGACCTCATCTTAACTAATTACATCTGCAATGACTATTTCTAAATAAGGTCACAATCTGAGGTTTTCAGTGTTAGAACTTTACATATCTTTTTTGGGGGAGACACGACTCAACTCAAAACAGTTATTGACAGGACAAAGGGTTAAAACTAAAGGAACTGCTGGCTGTTTAACACCCCAGTTGGTGAGTGTTCCATTCCTGCCTTGCTCTTTTCCTCCCTCTCTGTCTCTTCTATCTTCTATTTTCCCTGCGAGCATTTCCAAAGCACTTTCAACCTCAAGAGACAGATAATGTCTTATATTTAGCTTCTGAGAACATTTTCACATCTATTAACTTATCCTATCTTGCACTGATCCATGAAGGAAATTAGGAAACTTCATTCTGTCTTTTCAATGAGTGATGAGAGACAGAGACAGAGACAGAGACAGGGAAATGTGAATTGACTTACCTAAGGTCACACAGTTAGGTGTTAAGCTGGAACTAGGATGAGGATGCCATATTCAAATACCCGAGAATCTTGTACTCCTCTACTGCCTCCAAATGTCAGTAAGATCCATGGATTTAGTGGCTTTTAAACTGATCTTTTCTTTCTACAAGTGCATTGCTTCTCTAGCCTGTCCCCTATCCAGCCATGCCTCTATTTGTCACCACAGACTGATGATGATCCACTCAGCTTTAAACAAGTCCTGAGAGCTTTTCTCAGGCACATGCCCCTATATCAACAGCAAAGTGGGCATCTTGACTTGGGGGTGGGGGGCATTAAGAATGGCAAGTTAGTATTTACTGCCTCCCCAAATCTGTTCTCAGATTTCCTTGTCTCTGCCAATGGCCACTCTGGTAGTTCAAGCCAGACACCTGGACTTCATCCCACTCTTCCTTGGATGCACATATCTAACTCATTGCCAGGCCACATTGAAGTTGACCCCAAAATTTTCTCAAATCTGTCTCTTCCTCCGCAGCCTCGTTAGCACTGCTGTAGTTCAGTCCCTCATCAGGTCTGCCCGGACTCTGCCTTCTCCCAGATTCTTCCTGCTTCAAAACCTCCTCCTCACCCACCACTGTTAGGGTCATTTACCCAAGTGGCCCCTTTAACACTCTCTGATATCCGGAAGACCTGACGTACACCAGAAATATTGGTGGATAAGGTACTAGAAACATCGATGGAATTTTTGGGAGTAAATATGGTAAGAAAGTTGCATTATTAAAGCTATAGATAGTCTCAGATTTCTAAGCTGTCTAAGAATATTAAATACTCAAAGAAGAGTTTGGGTAAATAAAATGGCCAGCAAATGGGCAAGTGGGGACATATGAGGACTCTCTGTACTATCTGCTTAATTTTTCTCTAAACCTGCTGTAAAAAATCTATTAATTAAAAAATAAAATAAAAATTGTTGAGACTGGATTGTCATCATCACAAATAGTGATAAAAAGAATATAAGTGAAATTAAACATAATTACTTTTAGATATTACAGCTGGTCTGCATGCATGTGTAGGGTTAAGAGGACTGAAAGGAAGCCTATTTGCCCAATCATAGTACAGCCCAGCTTGCTGATATGCTGCCTTGCTCTAAATTGCGAGTTTCATAAGCACTAAAAATTGGCTGACCTACTTCACCATAGTAATTGAAAGGGATTATTACTGACAATTAGCAAGCAAGCTATAGTAATAGATAATTTACTTTCCAAATATTTTGCAAGCAAGCACATTTTTTTTTTAAAAAGGCAACACATTAGACAGTTGTTTCTTGGCAAATTACAATGCATCTTCTATTTCTTGACAAATAATTCATACTGCAATATTTTTTACAGCCCATAATTCTAATGTGGCTGTTACATTCATTATGTCTACAGACACTTTATTGAGATAAGTATTCAGTACACTGCATGGGGACTTAGCCACAAAGCCCTCATTATAGCTGATAGTCCCACGATTGTGGCCTGGGCAAAGCTCAGGAAAGAGGGCTTTTACAGTCAGATTTTGCCCTTGGAGGAAAATGGGTCATTTTCTATGTAAATGTTAAAACTCTTCTAGCCTCAGATATTCTATTATATCCTTTCCAAAATGTAAGTTTCCTTTTTTAATGTAGTGAAGCACACAGTAAAGTTATGGACACTTGACTGCACATCTTTCTTTTCCCACATAATGGAATACAAATTATTATATCTTTAGCAGAGGCTAAGGGAGGTGGCGGGTGGAAGGCTTTAATGATGCAGCGCATATTATTGGACAATATCTCGATTTGTTTTTGGAGAAATACATTTTGAGTTTAAATTAATCCCTGCTTATTGTGATATATGTCTGGTCCATATACCATTGTTTAGCACTTGATTATTCTAATTGTAAGCTTGTGATAACAGTTTCCATGACTTCTTTTGGATCACTATAAGGTTAAGTTTAATGCTAGATACATATTAGGTACTCCAAAAATGGTCGATTGAATTTAGTCCTCTTTGAATTCTCCTGCAAAGGTCCTGCATTAATGGGTTTCCCAATGTCAGTGAATCATATTCTTTCCTTATCTTCAGAGAGATATACTGTTTTCTGTATAGACAAGGTAAAAGGAATTACAGTATTTGCAACTCAAAAACTCTGGAAACAGTATGTTGACCTGCATTCTAATGAAAAACTCTGGACTATACTAAGATTATTAATCTGTGTTCATATGGTTCCTTTTTCTTGGAATAGTACTCAGAAACTGTGTATGTGATTGAATGGATGAATGCCTTTCTCTCCACATTCTCCTCTCAGGATTCAACATATTCTTGCACGGTGTCCATCCTTCTGGCATCTCTGGGCCACACTGGACAAAGAAGAGTTGTCTTGGGCCACACATTAAATACACTGAAACACATAATCACAAAAAGATCTCATAATTTCTCAAGTAAACTTACAGTTTTGTTTTGGACCACATTCATAGCCATCCTGAGCTGCATGCAGCCAGTGGGCCGCAGGTTGGACACTCCTGCTTAGAGTTTATCCTTACTGCCATGGCTTAGGTTATAAACCACCACTTACTGTAGTTATACTTGGTGCATGTTTCCCATCCACTAAGTCTAGCTTCATGTTTAGTAAGTGTTCAGTAAATATCTGATGAATTAATGACCTGGCTAACAGTAATTTACTTGCCCTCTCAAAAGTACTTGGCACTATTGACTTTTTTAAAGCTTTATTTTATTATTATTATTTTTAAAATTTTTGCTGAGAGGGGAAGGGAGGGAGAATGAGAGGGAGAGAAACATTGATGGGAGAGAGAAACATTGGTTGCCTTCTGAACACAGCCCGACCAGGGACCGAATCCGCAATCTAGGCATGTGCCCTGACTGGGAATCGAACCCACAACTTATAGGTTTGTGGGACAATGCCCAACCTACTGAGCCACACCAGTGAGGGCTTTGGCAAATCTATGGGTGAAACAGACAGTCTTTTTATCGTCACCAGAGAACATTTTCATGGCTTTTTTGTTTTTAGTGCAAGAGGAAGGGTGGTGGCGGTGAGGGAGAGAGAGAGACATTGATGTGGGAGAGAAGTATTGATGGGCTGCCTTCTCGCATGCGCCCCAACCAGGGATCAAACCTGCAATGTGGGTGTGTGACCTGACTGAGAATTGATGTTTAACCACCTGAGCCACACTGGTCAGAGCAACTACTGACTTTTTGAAACAAACTGTAATCCTGGTGATCTTTCTCCTGCTTTCTAGCTAGCTCTTCATAGGCTCCTTTAAGAATTTAACAGGCTCCTAGACCCTCTTCTCTTTCTCTCTCCTTGGGAAATATCATCCCTCATTTTAGGATTAAATACAGTTTAAGTGTTGAAAACTTATATCTCTTTCCCACACCAACCTTCAATCTTCTTAGCTCTAAAATTATTTGTTAAAAAAGTTATTATGTATCTTTCCTATGCCAGGTGTATTTAGTCAGCTAAGGCTGCCATAGTAAAATACCATAGATGGAATGGCTTAAGCAAGAGGAATTTATACCCCACACAAATTCTGGAGGCTGGGAAGTCCAAGATCGAGGTGCTGGTTGATTCCCTTCTCCAGTAAGGGGTCCCTTTCTGGCTTGCAGATGGCCACCTTCTCACTGTGTCCTCACATAATGGAGGGAGAAAAAGAGGAAGCAAGCTCTCCAGTATCTCTTTCTATAATGCACTACCATTGTCATGAGGGCCTTACCCTCATTACCTCATTTAAGCCTAATTAGCTCCCACAGGCCTCCTCTCCAAATACCATCCCATTGGGGGTTAGGGCTTCAACATGCAACGTTGGAGGGAAACAGTCCATAGCAAGAGCACCAGGTGACCCCTGCATAGATATAGCAGTGAACAAAACAGATAAGAAATCCTTTCTTATGGAACTTATATTCTTTGAGGAAACAGAACAGTAAACTAGTAAAAAATATACATACCAGATAATTTCAGATAGTGATTAATATTATGAGGGCAAGAAGCAGGGTAATGCGACAGACTAAAACTAGGTGGAGGTCAGGAGTTTGAAAGGAAAGAGAAGCAGGGCTCAGAGGTCATCTTTTCAGGGAGGTGAGCATTTGAGCCCTAGAGCTAAATAGTGAGAAGAAATAAACTAAGGTCTAGGGCAAGAGTTTTCTAGGTACAACAACATTGAGCTTGACCAATTTAAGAAACAACAATTGTATAACCAAGTGTATGCTTGATATCTCTACCTGGCTATCTCAAAGACATCTCATGAGTATAATCAGATTCTAGATCACCTCCCAGAAATGTGCCTCTTTCCTGATATTTCCCACCTTAGTAAATGGTCCTACCATGTGCCTACTTGATTAAGTAAGGCCCCCACAAGTTTTTCCTCTTATCTCTCTCTCATCCCCAACGTGTGATTCTTCTTCAAAACACATCTGTGCACTTTCTCCCTCCAATGACACCAAGACAAGTCCCCGTGATTTCTGCATAGGAACCAATGTGATCACCTACTAATCATTCTCATTGCTTTTACCCTTGGCCCGCTTTGAGCCATTTCACATAAGACTAAAGAGGTGATCATTTTAAAGTGTAAATTGTTCAGTGATGCTACAGTATCAAGACAGAGACACTGGCTTAAGGATAGATAAATGGAGTTGAATTGAGAGTCCCAAATAAACCCCAAACTTTATGCACAATTGAGGTTTGACAGCAGTTCCAAGAAAATTCAATGGGAAAAGAATAATCTTTCCAACAAATTATGCT